>JAJIZL010039218.1:0-53858 GCA_023969395.1 Amblyomma maculatum
TTTTTTTCTGCTAAAACCCATAAATTGGATTGTCCTTTAAGAATAATCGTTTCAGAAGCGGGAACGTGGCAAAAATCAGTCTCAGACTTCCTGCAAAGGAGCCTAAAACAGCTAGTTGTTGACGACCCCTTCTTAATTAAAAATTTCGATTGTGTGACTACTTTTCTTAAGCAAAGTGAAAGAAGAAGTCTCAGTGCTTTCTCTGTAGATATAAAGGACCTCTACTACTCTTTGCCCCAAAATGGTTTGCTGCAGTGCGTTGAAAGATGTATCGAGAACTCTGGTGTAATTGATTTTCAGAATTCAGTGGGTGTGAGTGTCGGCGCTTTTCTAGAACTTTTAGGAACATATCTCGATTCTACATTTGTTAGGTGGGGCGATGACCTGTTTTTACAGAAGCAAGGAATTTGTATAGGGTCCAGTGTGGCTCCCATTTTAAGTGACGTGTTTTTATCTGAATGTGACAGAAGGCTCTTTGCTCGCCTGAAAGACGTAGGGGTGTTAAATGTATTTCGTTACGTTGACGACTTTTTAATTTTGTTAGACACAACTGTAATCACCCTCGATGAGGCCGTTGGAAGTGTTTTAGATTGTTTCTCGAACTGTTTATCTCCACTTGTTGTCACACATGAGCTCCCTGATAACAATAGCATACGCTTCCTTGACATCATGTTAACATTTTTTGCAGATCATACTTGCTGGACTTATCATCCCAGAGATGGAAAATTGCCTTTACCTTTCAGCTCCGCGCATTCTAAACTCATTAAACGTAACATAGCTCGTTTAGGTTTCATAAACTGTTTGAAAAAGTCATGCCCCCATTCTGTTGAAGAAAGCATCTTTTTACAGTCAAGAAAGTTGCAAGATGCTGGCTACCCATTGCACATGCTGGTGTCTGTTGCAGAAGGACTTGTTAAAACAAACAAAAGGAATGCTAACTCAAAGCAAGAGCCGGATAAGACAAAAGATAAAAGAAAGTTTGCAGTCATCCCCTATAAGCACAGGTTGTCACACAACCTAAGAAAAATTGGTAACCGAGTGAATGTAAATGTGTTGTTCTCTGCCCCAAGTAAGCTGAGTGCGCTAAGTAAGCAGAGCACGTCAAAAAACAGGCTGAAGTCAGGTTGCATGATCAAGCACCAAAAACCATTTGTAAAATGCACAGAAGGGGTTGTGTACAAGATCCCATTGACTTGCTGTAAATATTACATAGGCCAAACTGGTAGATGCCTAAATGAGAGATTAGGTGAACACAATTACGCTGTCGAAAACAGAAAAGGTGGGCATTTGAGCATTCATTGCCTCAAGTGCAAAAGCAAGAATTGTCGTCCTCTCTTTCATCAATGTGAAGTTCTGTATAAAAGCAAGTTTAAAACAACGCGTGAAATTGTTGAGGCAAGTGAGATAGCACGAACTGGTGATGATTGTGTAAGTGGTGCGTCGATTTTGCTGTCTGAGAAAGAGATTGCATATCTTTCATCTTTTGCATGTGCAGCCAGATAATATTTTTTCTTGTTTGAGTTTTCTTCGCATGCGCATGTGATCTGAAGTGTACATATATTCTGCTTCTCGCATGAAAATAAAAATTAGTTGGAAGTAAGCGCTCGTGTGTCTGTCTCTTTCTGGTGTCCGTTGTTTTTATGCGCTTTCCAGGTTTAACATTTCAATTGATCACTCCCAAAATGGTTATCGCTGTTTCAAAGGAAGCGGTTACTTGTGAAAATATAAACACAATAATGCAAAAAGATTCTCGTGTGGGCAGGCCACGTGATAAACCAAGAACTGCTAAAACTTAACGAAAAACACTTGCCTGGTCGGATTTTAAACTGATTATATAGAAATGAAAATATGCCATTTATTTCGAGCTTCTTATACAAACTTGGCGCTTTGCAAAGTGCCTGCGAGAAATGAAATTTGCTCCTGAAGTTTTCACATAGTCTCCAGAAACAGTAACAAGTAAGACAATACCAATTTATCTCTAGTTCAGAGTTCATTGGACACACTGGCTCTCCAGGTAAAATGAAGAAATGACTCATTACCACACCCCCAATCCTTTACGTAAGCTTGTGCAGCTTCCGTGGGCATTTTGTTTTTTTGAGAGGAGTAATTTTGGAAGTTGAGCCCCTAGCTACTCTGCGTAGGGCTGAGCACACGCCCAAAATAACATGGACTGATTGATCACAACTTTATTTTCCACCGATTTAGCAGGCCCCCTACTCCCCGCTCCTGGTACGCAGGCAAAGTCTCATGCATTGTTCCTGCATTTAAGATCAATCTATTGCAACAGGATGAACATTAGGAATCTCATGACAGTGTAATGCTCCCTCCTACCTACTTTCTGCAACACCTGAATAACTTCTGTGTTTATTCATGTATCCTGATAGAAGCCCAGCCTTGACAGTCTATGACTTTTGATATGTGCCTCACACTCGTATGCTACAGTATAGACAGTACCTGTAAGTGGCATTTTTAATTAATCAAAGAAGAGTGAGCGCAAAATATGAATAAGTTTACTTGAAACAAAACTTGGTTTCACAGGCAAAAATATTACACCATGAATATATGTTGCTGGCTAAAGACCAGCCTAAAATACCCCCATAAGTGTATAAACATTCATAAGTTGTCTTCAGACAAGCTACAGCAATAGTTTTCTGAATGGAATTGCTTTTATGATTATGCATGCATTGATGCCAACAGTTAAGCCCCAATATCATTTTACCAGCGGGCACAAATACTTGTGAACCCCATATTTTGATTCTTACCAACAGGCCCAAATAGCATACTAATTACCACACTTCATGCCTTCTAAAATAAAAAAAATGACAAATAACTGCTTACATTAAAAATAAGTGAGCTCAATCAGTACCACTACATGGGATAGTTGGGCAGCTATCTAAAATGCATTCATATCGCATGGACATATATTATGGTATCAATGTATCGAAGCAGGTGAGGTTATTAGAGTTGGCATAAGGGAATCTCAAGATTAATTTTAATCGCCAGGGCAACACTAAAGCGCTCTGACATAACAAAGCCTACAGGTACCTTTTGCATTTTATCGCTGGCGAAATGCAGACATCAAGGTACCTTTGTTCGAAATCAGGCACAGTAGCCGCGCAATTAATCACTGAGCATTCTGGAAGTGTCATTGAGAGTATGTTATGTGAAACATGAGGTTTGGCAATATAGTCTTGTTCTGTGCTCTTATGACTTTAATGAGTGGTGCAAGACACATGCTATACTACAAGGCAAACGCTTGCACTGCTCTGTAACTGCAAACGAGTATGTTGGAAAAACACATATACAAAGCAATTGTCGTTTGGTCGACGCCTATAATGCATTCCAACAAATCATCAGTGGAATATAACAATGCTCTGCTTGCAATTCAGAGATATGCTGAGGTAGTAGCGGCAGGTTTTGTTATGATTACAGTGCGGCTAATGCTCCCAGTACTTCAAAACCTTTCAATTCCTAGGGCAGCATATTTTTACACGGCAAAAATACATGGTAGGTCTATCAGCCCAGAGCAAGTTGCTCTGAATTATTGGGCTATCAGCACAGAGCGAGTTGTTCTGCATTATTAAAGTCTATACTGATTCTAATTCACAGAAACTGTACATTATATTAAAATAAGAAGACACAACAAACTAAACAAGGCTTTAGGGAGAGCGTAGGTCCGCTAGCCAATGTTTGTGAAGTAAAATTGACTTCATCTGGGCAAGGTGATCATGACTGGCGACATTTATATACACTTCGGCTTTCAAGCAAGAAAAGCAGAGGCGAGCAGAGAGGGCGAGTCGTGTAAGTAATGAAAAAAATGGTGCCTTGCAGATTATTTTGTCTGAATTTGGACCGTGTGAAGCCCTGATCAGAAAAAAATATTGGTGGCAGCAAGGACTAAAAAAGTGTGAGGAACCTAAAGATCTACCATGAACCGCAACAAGCAGCTTGTTGAATCTTGGTATGTATTTCTTGGACTGAATCACTGATTTCAAAGGAAATTTGTATAAATATAAGTGCAGCAGAATACTTGAGAGAGTAGTCTGGTAATGGTGAAACATTAGCAGGGGATATCTAAGAGTGTAAAGTTAAAAATAAAGCATAAACAATACAAGGTCAGTGGTGACCTGGTAAGAATAGCACGTGGAGTGAATTTCAAGAGCGTACTGAAGGCGAATCACCATGCCAACCGGGCTGGAAATACCAGTAGTGGCAGTCAAAAACATTGTCAAGGAAGGCAGGGAACAGAAACGAGAGATCAATAAAGGCTTTGGTGAGGAGTTTTGATAAGCAGACAGTACGAAACGAATAAAAAATGAAAATGAGAAACTGAAACAAAAAATATGGTAAGCCACACGTTTAAAAGAGAAAAATATCAAAGAAGTTGAAGAGATAAAATTTATTCAAAAACCAATAGTATATCTAAGAGATGTGTTCTAGAAAACGCATGGTAGTCATATATAGAGAGGGAGGTGAGAATAAATGCGCAGGAAAGGAAGGTATGACAAGCTGTGTGTCGCTCAACTCACAAATCCAATGAACGCAATCTCCACACATTTATTGGTGTTTTCATTAAATATTTCCAGAATTTTGAAGAAAATCAATGCCTAAAATAATACATAAAGCTTAACATAAGCAGTTTGCAATTAGTCTAGGCGGACAGCCAACTAGCAAAAATGAATACCTTATTTAGGGCACGGTTTTCATATGTATTGCACTGATTTCTGCAAAATGGATAAAAATAAAGAATTCAACATAACGCAAATTGCAGCCAGAACATGCACCTTTGACTGCATAGAGCTCCCGAATATTTTCCAGTTGTTACAAGGTCAATGCTGCGGGTTCCTATGTGGTTGTTTTTGCTTCCGACGTTCATATAATGCCATCATAAACACAGGTGCCAATATTGCCAGAAAAGAACGTCCTAAAATGCTTGAGAAAGAAGAGTAAATATTTTCAAACATAAACATTACGAGATCGCCTACTGAGAGAATACATCTGCTAGTAGTCATTGTGAAGGACAACTGAGACAAAATATTTGGGGACACTAATTATCTGTCGTTAATGCTAAGACACAGTGCATTTAACACAGACGGCCGATGTTCTTCCCTTTTTAATTCTTTTATTGGTATATTTTCTCTTTTTGTACAACAATAATTAACATTCGGAAACATTTCCCTCCTATTGAGAGCAGTTGGACACCTTTTAATCGTTTCATTTATCTATTGTTATAAGAACTAATTGATGAAATACACAATAATAATTTCTAATTAGCATCAACCAGCATTGAATTTTCATTGCGAATATTTTTACACATGTCAACCTGCTTTTCTTGATTTTCCATTGATACTATTACTCCGAAAATTATAATTGGTTCACAGGGAGGGAAAGGCACGACATCTGTCACACGTGCTCTGTGGACATTTGAACCGTGCCGTAAGGGAAGGGAGGAAGGTGGGAGTGAAAGTGGAAAGAGAGAAAGGGGAGTCGTAGTGGAGGGCTACGGAGAAATTTCGACCACCTGGGGATCTTTAACGTGCGCTGACATCACACAGCACACGGACGCCACTTAATTTCTCCTCCATCGAAACGCAGCCGCAATGGTGTCGGGTTCTAATCTCTGAACGCATAAATCTAATGATTACAATTATGTCATTCACCTATCATCGCCAATCACACACAAATCAATTACCAATCACCAGAAGCATACAATCTTTTTACGCAGCCATGAATTATTTCCTACACGCGACGCCGTCTGCTATGCTAACAGTTTCTCGACGGGAGTGGCATACTGTATTTAGCAATCGCTCAAAACTGGAGAGCGTCAAAAAATGAATGAATGAATGAGGCCTTTATTGAAAGGAAGGGATGGCTCTCGACCGCTGTTTGGGTTCTTGGGGAGTTAGGAGGGATGGGAGTGTAACTTCTTCGTCTTAACGGTTCTTCAAGCTGTTGCTTGTTGCTTGCCATGCGGCCGATCTTCGCGCTCTAAGTCGACCTCTCTCACACTACTCGAAGCAGGCCGCTCTCACTGCCGTATGTAGCAATGGAGTGCTGTATTTCGGTGCTTGATATAACCTGACCTGCTAATGTGGGCATGTCGTCGTGTGGAATATGCGCAATTTTGTTTCTTCCTTGTGAAAACGATGGACATTGCCATATAAGATGTTCTAGGTCTGCGGTACACTGTTCCTGACAGTGCGTGCATATGTTGTGTTTGAGTGTTACGTGTCTTCGGAGAAACCACTTGTCAAGTATGTGCGGTGTGTAAGCAGCGTTTGTTATTACTTTGTTGAGAAATATTTCTTGTGGTCGAGTGAGCCCTTTCGTGTCCTCAAACACCGGCGTTGGTGTCGCTTCATGTAATCTAAGCTTACTGTCGTGTTTTATTTTGGTGCGTACATAGTGCATCATCGATCTGCCAGAGGAGCCTTTAGTTAGCATTGTTTGGTAAGGATTTAAGTCTAGCGGTTTAGGCATGGAGATGGGGTGTGGGGCATTGTACGTTTCAGCAAGCCCACCCGCTTGCGCGGCGGCCGCTTGCGCGGCTGCGTTTCCCCCGTCCGTGCCAGTATGTCCCGGTGTCCATATAATTTGAATTTCTATTCCAACTTCCCGCATTCCCTTCAGCCTCTTTCGGATGTCCTTGGCCACTGCGTTGTCTGTAGTTGGTGCCGTCAGCTCTGCAATCGCTGCATGTGATTTGGGTAAAATTCGATAACCATTGAAGTTATCTTTTCTGGCTGCAGCGGTCGTAATAGTATTTATGGCTCCCCATATGGCAAGCAACTCGGAGTGTAAAATGCTTCCTCCAGGTAGGTGGCACGTGTGCTGTCCGTTGTGCTGAGGCGCTGGCACACACACCCATGCCACACTCACCCTTTCATTTCTAATTGCAGCGTCAGTGTAGATGTCTATTGTATTGAGTGGTCTTGTGGGGGCAGTTCTCTGTGCTAAAAGTTGCCTAGCTACCCCATTCCGCCTACTAATAGGTCATTGTGGCCTTAGTGCGATTACCGGCGCCTCCCACGGGGATGAAGTGTCTGTCCCCAGGGGCCTCGGAGCAATGTTGATTCGGTTGTCCCATGCCATGATCTGCTGCCCTTGGGTCGTGTTTTCCAGTCGGGATCGCATTCTTATTTTTGCTTCTCTTATAATGTCTTGTATGGGTGGTATGCTGACCATTTTAAGCAGCTCTTCATTTCTCGTGTGCTTAGGAAGCCCAGTAATGGTGCGAAGAGTGGCCCTGTGTAGCTTTTCGATGTCTTTAACGTCGCGATTAGAAAACTCATAGACAGGTGCCCCGTATAGAATCCTGCCGACAGCAACCCCTCTAGACAGTGTTTGGCACGATTTTTGCCGGGCTCCACCGTATTTGTTTGAAATCCGGCGAATCATATGCAACATCGGAATCCAGTTACTTTGCAATGTACGAATCCATTTACGAGGACTGTTGCAACTAGAAATCTGTGCCCCCAAGATTTTTGTCTGCCCATTTGCAGACGTGATGTTGTGTTGTCCAAGATGCAGTGTAATCTGCTTTTTGACGTTTGTAGAATTCTTGCCGTCTATGCTTATGAGTTGTGTCTTTTCAGGTGAGAGCTGTAGCCCCAATGCTTCCAAGCTGTCAGTGAGGCTGAAGATTGCTGCTTGGAGCTCCGTCTGCATGACTTCTTCATTTGGGTAATCCACTGCTTCTGTCCATATGGTAACATCATCTGCGTAGATGGTGAAGCGGACCGAAGTGTCTCGCTCGAGCGCTTCTGCTACGCGGGTCATGGCCAAGTTAAAAAGCAAAGGCCCCAGGATAGAGCCCTGGGGCACGCCCCTATCCAAGTAATAGGTTCTGGGGCTCCATCCCGAAGCTTTGCCATGAAGCCAAATAGGTCTACTTTGAAGGAAGCTGCATATCCAATTTGTATGCTTTTTGGCTGGGATATCTTTTTGTTAATTCTTGTAGGATTACCTGTTGGTTTACATTGTCGAATGCTTTGCGCATATCAACCGCGAGGATGTAATCTGGTGTCTGTTTGCGAGACCTGCGGTTGATTACCCTGCGGAGCAGCCAAAGGCAATCATGCGTGCCCATATTCGGACGGAATCCAGCCTGGGCTGGATGCAACCCAGGCTGTACGTATTCGATATAATGCTGTATTCTTGCGGCTATCATTGGCTCAATCAATTTGCAGATAGTGGATGTGAGAGCTATTGGCCGTAGGTTCTCTGGTTTTGTGTGGTCCTTCCCTGATTTCGGTATGGGGTATATCAATGATAGCTCTAGTGCATCTGGCACCACTCCTGATTCCCATGAATCGTTTATGATAGTTAAGAGCTGATCTTGGGCTTCGTCGCTAAGATTTCTGAGCTCCTGCCATGTTACTCCGTCGTGTCCTGGAGCCGATTTCGGTTTGCCGTGGACTAATGCTGCCAATAGCTCGCCAAATGTAAATGGTTTTTCAAGTTCCATCACTGTGTTGTCAATCGTGATCGCCGGCAATGGTGGCGTGGGTATCTCAGAAGCATGCGGGAAGAACGTGTGGATCACCTTTTCCTCGAGTGCAGCCGGGGTCTCGCGCAGGAGCAGCTCTGCCAGTGGTGGTGTGCTTTTCTTTTTCCCTAGCAGGCTTCGTAGAATTCCCCACAGCTTTTTAAGGCCGGGTTTGCGTCCGAGCGTCGCACAAGTGCTGTGCCATGAATCTGTTTCGAGCTGTTGTTGGTACTCCTTGATGAGTCGATATTGGCGCTTAAGGCTCATGAGATCCCTGTGGCGCTTTCCTTTATATCTGTATTGTTGCGTAAGGATATTGACCTTTCCCCCTGCTACGCTTTCCTTCCCTTGGAATCCAGTTTGTTAAGCGACCATGGGTTATCCTCTCTTCGCACTACATGTCCTGCCCATGTCTATTTCTTCTTAATTTCCACTAGAATGTCGGTAACTTGAGTTATTTCTCTGACCCACTCTGCACGCTTTCTATCTCTTAATGTTACCCCTACCATTTTTCGTTCCATAGCCCTCTGGGTTGTCCTCAACTTAAGTAGAACTCTCTTGGTTAGCCTCCACGTTTCAGCCCCATAGGTGAGTACAGGCAAGATGCAACTGTTGTATACTTTCCTCTTGAGCGATACCGGTAAGCTGCTAGTCATAATCTGCGAGTGCTTGCCAAATGCGCTCCATCCCAATCTTATTCTTCTTGATATTTCCTTTTCATGGTCCGGATCTGCGGTTACTATCTGTCCTAAGTAGACATATTCGCCTACTATTTCCAGTACTTCGCTACTAATGTAAACTGCTGTTCCTTCCCGAGGCTGTTGAACATTACCTTAGTCTTCTGCATATTGATTTTCAAGCCTACCTTTCTACTTTTTCTGTCTAGGTCATCAATAATTATTTGCTGTTCACCCCCCGAGTTGCTTAGCAAGGCAATGTCATCAACAAATCGCAGATTACTGAGGTATTCTCCATCTACCCTTATCCCTAACTGCTCCTATTCCAAGTCTCTGAATACTTCCTCTAAACAAGCTGTGAATAGTACTGGGGAGATTGTGTCTCCTTGCCTAACACCTTTCTTTATGGGAATTTTGTTGCTTTCTTTATGTAGAACTATGGTTGCTGTGCAGCCACTATATATATCTTCCAGCACTTTCACGTACTGCTCGTCTACCCCCTGATTTCGCAATGCCTGCATCACCGCCGAGGTTTCAACTGAGTCAAATGCTTTTTCGTAATCAATGAATGCTATGTATAAGGGCTGGCAGAAAGTTAGGTGGGCAGATGAGATTAAGAAGTTCGCAGGGGTCAAGTGGATGCAGCTAGCACAGAACCGGGTTAAGTGGAGAAATATGGGAGAGGCCTTCGCCCTGCAGTGGGTATAATCAGGCTGATGATGATGATGATGATGATTGACCTTTCTCCACAAGTTGGCAAGGTGCCTATCCATGTGTGTGGTAGTGTCGTGACATATTATTGTGTTTCGGGACCATGGCCGTGCTTCCGCAACCATGGCACTGAATTGCGCGAAGTCCATGAAGTTGCCGCCAGTGGCTGTCCGAAACTTTTCCCAGTCGATGGTAACCGTTTGCCTTTTTTCACTAATCTTTTTTCGGTTAAGGGTGATCAAAATTGGTAAGTGGTCGCTTCCCCATGTTGTCTGTTCGACTTCCCATTGCCTGATGAATCCTGGTGTGGCCAACGTCAGGTCTGGTGTCGTATCTCGTTGTCGGGCGTGTAGTCCTATGCGCGTTGGTGTGTCCGGGGTGTTGTATATGTATAGACCAGACATTTCTACAGTGTCGTGCAGCATGCGTCCCCTTGGGTCAGCTGTGGCGTAGCCCCAAGTCGGGTGCTTAGCATTGAAGTCTCCTCCCACCAGGATGGGGAGGCTTCCTGACAGGACCAGGACTTTGGCGAGCCACCCGTATGAGTCGGTATTATGACTGCCAGTCAGAGGCCTATATTACACGGAGACTGCCACCATGGGCCGCTGCTCAGGAGTACACATTTTAACAGCGATTACTTCTCTGAACTCATTACTTAGATCAGGAATTTGTAATTCGGTTGCTGTGCATTCGTTTCTGACAAGGAGAGCAGCTTGACCCTGTGCATGTTGGTTTCCTCTGTTCTGGTGAAGTATGGTAGGCTGCTGAAATGTACGGTAACCCCGAATAGTGCAAGGTCCTCTTGTTTCTTGCAAAAGGATAACCAGAGGCTTCAATTGTCTGGCTTGTTCCCTTAGGGTAGGTCCAGTCTGCGTGAAACTTCTGCAGTTCCATTGTAGACATATTGGTCTGATTCTTATTGCGCCTCTGCGGGCTTACGTCTTTTTGGCTCATCGTTCTGGTGTTGGATGCTTTTGTGCAACTCTATAAAAATTGCTTCAATCTGAGTCTGTATCGCGTTTGTTATCGTTTGAAACTCATCCCGCAGGCTTTTTTCTAGACGATGTGTCTCGTTGTGTCGCTCTTGCCTCATGATGCTCAGCATTTGCGCATACGCCGAGTCTTGTGCGGTAAGTGCCTTTGTCGTCTGATGAGTCTTTGGCGTTTGAGTCAGTGATGTTTCGGTATGTTGGTGCTTTATGGAGTTTGCAGTTGTTTTACGACTGGACGACCGTCCGGGCCGGCTTTTCGAACGCACGCGTTGCATCTGCCCAGTGGGCGAGGCTGAAGCATGTTGCCGCTGCGTCTGAAATGCATGAACGTCTTGTTTCGGTGGTAGCCTTGCAAGGACTTTCTCCAGCATTTCTCTAAGTTACTGATTTTCTTTTCGCAACTCTTCCAGTTGTGGTTGGTAAACAGGGGGCAGCGCAGTTTCTGCCGACTAGTTCTGTCGCGCCTTGTCTGCCCATGTAACTTCTCCCTTAACTGCATCAGGGTTCTGCTTATTTTCTTTAGGCTCTTTTGGTACACGACTAGGACAAGCCGAATTGGTTGAAATGTGGCCCGGTTTCTGGCAGGCGACGCAGAATAACTCTTGATCGCGTTCTGTGTCCTTAGAGTGCAGCCGTCCGCACTCCTTACAAACCTCTTCTGCTGGACAATACCTAGCAATGTGTCCCAGTCCGTGGCAGTTATAGCAGGCAATAATTTTCGGTCTGTACTCGTAGACCCTTGTGATTTCGTAATCAAAAACGAGCCTTTTGAGTAGCTGCTCTGTATCGAATTTTAACAGCAGCATGTTTGTCTTTCCTAGGAGGCGCGCGTCAAGAATAGTTGCAGTTTCACATCTTAGGTGGTCCTTGATGTACTCAATGGTTTGACCAGGACGCACCTTGATAACGCCCCGACTTTTTTCCTCGCCTCGTGTTGGCGTTCGTTCAATCGTGACCTCGTACGTGCAGACGCGTCCGTTCACTTTCCCGGCCAGTCGCGTTAATGCGGTGAGCCTATTTGCGTGTTCCTCATCTCTAACAGTGACCTGACGCGATTTGCTACCACATCGTAGCGGAAAGCAGCCAAATCTGCCAATTCCCAACTTTTTGCGGTCATTTCTAACGCCTCTGTAATGGCTTGTTTAGGTATATCATGCACATGTACTCAGTTGAGTGGCCTGATCGAGAGTGGAAAGAGAGTTCGACTTACCCGTTCAAGACGAAGCTGTTCAGGCTTCACTTTCCTTTGAGGTTTCCGTTTCTTGATTAAAGTCCAGTCGCCGTAGTCGCCGACGTTCTCACTTTCGTCTTCAGTGTCCATTTGGTCGCTTGCGTGCTGCTCCTTAGTCTTAGTGAGTGCCACAGAAAGACCACTCTCAGCGTCCGCGTTCGGCAGCTGATGCGTTCCGTCCTCTTCATCACGCGTTGGGCGTCGGAACGCCTTTTCTTGGAGGCTGCTTTCAGTTTTTTTGGTGCCTACACTTTTTGATGAACCCACAGCTCCCGCACTTGCGCCACTCGGGTGTGAGCGAACCGACGCCGGCTTCGGCATGGTGCGTCCTGACAGCCCGGCCAGGGCAGCAGCTGAGCTGCGTCTGGGTATTGTTAGGGTTAGCAGTCTGCCGCAGAAAACGTTGTTGCAGGCGGAAAAACGATGACTTAGACCTACGAAAATCACTCCGCACTCACCGGAGGTACTCAGTGGGTCATTGTCCTTTGTTTCGTACACAAAAGAACAATATTTCCGCACACAGTTCAAAAAACATTGAAGAGCCGAGGTGCCACACGGTTGCAAAAAAGCGGCCAGATGCACAAACCAGCGGTAACAGCAGGTTTCAAATGATGTGCTTACACAATGTATTTCACAGCCAGCTAGAATACAACTGACATGTGCGAAAAAAGACGCTCGACGAGATGTAAGTCTACAAAACGCATTCTCTTTTGCATCTAACTTCAGAAATTTTAAATCTGACAGACGACAACTGAGATTCTAGCTGTACGTACTAGTAATATGTAACATTTTTTAATTCAGAATAACGCAACAAAGTGAAACATTTTTGCATGTTTTTAGCTCAAGGCTGGCACCCTCCTTCCTATGTTCGTGTGTAACAGCTCTCGATGGCGAGCCCAGAAAAGTCTGTAACGCTGCTAATTACCTGAACCGTCTAACTCAGCAGTATGACACATGCTTTCTGCCAAACATGCGGTAAAGTTCGCCACCGAAGTTATGTTAATACGTAAGATAGCGTACATATCGAGGGATGTCGCGCATCTCCGTACAGAGAACAACGGACGGAAAGAGCACGATGAAACCATCGAAGGCCGCTTCTGCTCCGCGTGTGTGTCTGGTGGCACATTGACAACAGTGACCAAATCTACGCACTTGTGCAGTTATATACATGCACGAAAATACCACAGTTCAAAATACGTCGAAAATAGTAACGAAAATGCAGTTGGCGTGAAAGCTGCAGTAACTGCGTACTTACCGCCGTGTTATGCATGTCGCGCACTGAAGAAACAAAATGACGTAATGACGTTAGGGGGATGCAAGGATACCATAGTTTCGCGTGCATGCAGATTTCGCTTGCGGCTTTATCGCGAAATAATAAGGTATTTGCCATAAAAATGCAGCAGCCAGAATGGTTGCTGCCTGTTGTATGTATTGCCGGCTCTGACGCCGCGCACGTTGGATTCGTGGTATACAATAAAATGAAATACAAGCCAACCTCAAAACATGTAAACACTAATTACAAAGCTTAACCGTTTCGCATGCAATAGTAGCGAGGTAAAGGGAGCTTTAAGGGAGGCTGTCGGCCTCCAGCTCTAGGTAGGTATATGGAATACAAAAACAGCTGGTACATGAATATAGCGGAGTTCAATCATTGTTTTCCAGTTTAAAATGAGTATGCAATGCCCCATTTATCAATTTATGGTTCCTTCCACTCTGATGGGTGCATTGGTATAGAAGCAAAGTTTGAAGTTGGATGGAAGCATATATGCGTGGAACTGAAGCCGCGACGCTTTCTTATGCGTCCTATTTTTCAGGTGGATGTATTCCTCCGCCGGCTCTGCGCGTCTGGCGGTAATGTTGTTGACCCCAAAGTAGTCATCAAATGACGTTCTTTCAGGTAACACAGATCGGCAGCGCGGACTCCACTGCGCAAGCCTTCTCTCGTTGGCAAGCGCGTCGCCCACTGTCTCGGCTTCTGAGGATGGCACCACTATAGTGACGCGCTTCGCTGGTAACTCAAGCACTTTTGTCTCCAAGCCTTCGACACAGTCGAAGGTTTGTGCAGATAGTTTCGGCGTCTGAACATTGGCAGTGGGGTAGGTAGAGCACAGAGGCAGAATCGTCGGAAGGCGGAGAGCTTGCGGAGAAGCAGAGAAGTCGAAAAGTAAGCGATGGCGGCGGCGGAGAGGCACGGGGAAGCCTTGGTTCCATAAATATATTAACTACATGCAGTGATGTTTGCAAGCTACGCATGGGTAATAATGCGACTTAGTACCCTGCAACCTTACCCTCAATCTTCAGGATTTCAAAGAAGCACTGGACAGATTTTAATGCCACAGCAGCATTTCTCGCTCCACTTGATGCTGTCACTGAGGGCCAACATCATGAGGCTACACATTGCGCACAGGGAGGAGGAAAATGTTTACATCAGGTTCTATCTCATGCATATGGTCTCTGACCAGCTTGGTGCTACGCAGAGCTGGACGATTGCCACAAGTTTGTCATGAACGGAAGCTGAAACATGCAATATATGCAACGCCAATGTGATTTGCGTTAGACGTTAACCTGCAATGGTTACACTATATATGGCGGTACCCTAGGTGTAATTTATCTTGCCTAAATATATCGGCATTGAATCCCTGATATTGCACACTGGAATTCTTGCAAACGTTTGTAAAAACTAAACTTTAGGCGCGCCAAATTGTGCCGTGCTATCGCCATCGTGAGAGAATTTGTTCTCCTTTCACGACTAGTTGAATAGGCTGAGCCATATGCCACATGGTGCCGTATTAATCAGTTCGCTCTCCACCAGTAAACGTGATAATGCGAAAAACGTGCCTATCAGATTTACACACGTACACAATGTTGTGTGAAGCACCATGTAAGAGAATTAATTACCTCTGTGATGCACACGGGCTAGGGCTATCGCTTCCCGACGTTTTGTTTCCCAATCAGCCAGGCATAGAGTGAGGTGAAGCCAGATTTACAAATTTAAAGAAGACACCCTTGCACCTTCAAGTATATTAGTGATATATACACCCACGGCTACCCGCCAACATATTAAGTAGATTCAGTACTGGTGCAAGCGTGATCGAAGCTCCTAGTTTGTCAGGTGCAAGGGTGGGCTGTTCAGTATGTTTCCTTTAATTGTGCAAAATATTTTACAGTGTATTGGCATTTCAGCAGCCAGTAATATTTTAGCGTGAACACACTACGACAAAATACAACCTTAAATATTCAGGGAAGAACCGGCTCCAGCGACATTACTAGCCCTGCTCGGGAGCGCGTGCAGAAGTCGTTGAGGGCCTAAGTTGATCCACGGACGAGACGCAAGAGAAGGAGCGTCAGCGCCATAGGAGATCAGAGGAGACGGTGCTACATTTAATTTATTAAGGGGCTTTAGGTCAGTGTATTCTAGGACTGTGCTTTATGCCTTACTATTTGCGGGCGAAAAGCCCTGCTTTTTGCTAGGGTTTCGAGTTGACTGGGAAAAAGCCTAGCTCTCCCCTTCTGGCGCAGCGTTTAAACCACCTGTCTTCATATTAAAATACTTTCGCGCAGATATCGAATGGAACGAAGCAAGCGTAAAACTGAGTGTTTCGCATAGGAAGTGCGGACGAATAAGTTCCCTCGGCAGCGGTGCCGAACCTGCTCGTCCCGTTTATTGGGAAGCCCAAATGAAATAAAAGCAAATGCACCAGGAACACCTCAAGGCACCATATTAGATCGCAGGAGAAACCACCTGAATATAACAGGAAATGGAAGCAAGCCCAACTAAAAGAATTAACCCCATTATAACACCATTGCCTTTTAAGGTGCCCAACATAGGAGCGTTATCAATTGTTCCGTGTACCTGGCTTCTATCATCATCATCATCATCATCATCATCATCAGCCTGACTATACTCACTGCAGGGCGAAGGCCTCTCCCATATCTCGCCAATAAACCCGGTTCTGTGCTAGCTGCATCCACTTGACCCCTGCAAACTTCTAAACCTCATCCGCCCACCTAACTTTCTGCCGCCCCCTGCTACGCCCTGGCTTCTATGCTCACACTCAAATTATTCTATGAACAAGCATTGCTCCGGATCGTTTGAAGTGATCAGGCGGCAGCGGTATATCGTCTGCCTACTGGAGCAGGGTCTCCCTATCAGTCCGTCGTCGGGTACGTGATTGCGTTTTTGTTTTCGCGACTATAGCAAGAATAAAAAATGAACTCGGTTTCTGACTATCTCTGTAATTGAGCCACCACCGCTGCCTCGTGCAGATAGACGAGAAATGAGAGAAGAGAAAAAAAAGAAGTGATGCGAAAGTGACAGTGAGGGAAAGAAGCGTGTTGCAAAAGCTTTCTTCCATCGACAAGGTGCCGGTGAGTGTGTTCTCTTTGAAGCCCTCCTTTATCATCATAAACCAGACTATACACACTGCAGGGTGAGGGTCTCTCCCATATTCCTCCAATGAACCCTGTCTTGTGTTAGCTGCAGCCACTTCACTCCTGCGAACATCTTAACCTCAATGCCCAGCAAACTTTCTGCCGTCCCAGCTAAGGTTTTCTTCCCTTCGAATCCAATTTTTACTTTACGCAATGATCGGTTGTCCTCTCTACTCAATACATGTCCTGCTCATCCAACGTCATAATCTGCGGATGCTTGCAAAATGCGCTCCATCCTATTTTTATTCTCCTAGTTATTTCATTTTCGTGGTCTCGATCTACTGTTGCTACCTGTGCTAAGTAGACATATTCGTCTACGACTTCAAGTGCTTCGTTACATATTGTGAACAGCTGGTCCTTCCCGATGCTTTTGCGCGTTATCATGGGGTTGTGCATATTTATTTTCAAGTCTACTTTTCTGCCATTGCTTTCTAGAACATCAATCATTCGCTGCATTTTATCCATAGAGGTACTTAGAATGCAAGGTGCATGTATTAAAACCATAGAAAAGTTTGGCAAGTTTATGCACATTTAACCAGATTATAAAGGAAACGACAGCTTCACAGCCCAATCATAGGGTGTTTTAGCAAAAGTCAGGATTTTCTTCCCCTCGAGTATTCTCTTCAATTGTTTTGGTAGTTTGACCACGAATTGATGATCCATAGACAGCGCTGAACGGTGAATGGTGTTTCACGTGGTCTGAGCCTTCAGCGCTCACATTTACACCCTCCTCTTCCTTGCTGCGCTGCAAAGATGGAAGCAGAGCAGTGTTGTAATGCGGGATGTTGCTGTGCGACACACTGACAAAAAGATCGAGTTTACACTGAAGAGCTTTCACTTTGAAAGCAACACTCCATCAATTACTGGTCACGCTCACGTGCAAGCGAAAGAGACCATATACTGAAGAAACCTCACAAAACAAACAAAACTTCCTACTGAATGAAGAGGGTTGTTATTCTAGAATTAAATATATTTTATTCTCGAAACCGGAACTCTTCAATTTTAAAATTTTAGAGAAAAAGAACTGCCTTTCCCGCTATAATCCCGTTGTTTACCTTGCAAGCAGCCCGACAACAAGAGGCCATTAGCTCTGCATTGTACGAATTGTGGTTTTTCTTGGCATGGAATGAAAGAAGGAAGTACCGCTAGACACGCATGTAGTTACATATTCGCACCTAGAGAAAAAGTGAAAGGTTGAATTTTATTTATGATTACTCATACACTTCCGCTGTGGCAGGTTAAACTACGATAATGTTAGATTTGCGTTGTTTTATTATCGAGATTGTGTGAATTATTTTGTCGCCATCCAAAATTCGGCACCGAGCCTAACAAGTAGCTGCCAATTGTGGAGCCTC
Source organism: Amblyomma maculatum (assembly GCA_023969395.1). Lineage (NCBI taxonomy): Eukaryota > Metazoa > Arthropoda > Arachnida > Ixodida > Ixodidae > Amblyomma > Amblyomma maculatum. The sequence goes on from JAJIZL010039218.1 coordinate 17,886, forward strand.
TAGTGGCTTCCTCGAATTTTAGTAAGGTATAGACAAGCGCTCTTCATTCTGTATTTGGTGCACTTATTGTGCTCCTTTTCATTCTGATTGTAGTGATCTGCACTTTCTGCCAAGGAGAAGCAATGATAAAAAAGGTGGGCAAGTTGCTCCCACGTGAGGGGTGCTTAGGCTGCGTTGTTTATTGGAGAACAAATTCGGAATTTTAGCTCCTTGGGTTTACTATATTAAAATTCTCACTCTCTCGTCTGATATGAGGTACTCCTCTATATTTACGACTATTCCACTTCCAGTCTTTGGCAATATGCATGGGGAAGAAGAATGGGTGAACAGGTCCAGTCGTGACTCCAAATTTAGTAGAAAATTAGGAATGTGAGTATCTATTAGCGCGAAAAAAGTTGTCCGTTAGTGCGAAAGCTGCGCGCGTTATGAACAACTACTATATAATATTGTGTACTAAGAGATTTACACATCATATTGGCAAACCTTGTCGAAGGTTGTTAAAAAATTAAAGATCAGGTGTTAATTGAATGGTCTCAATTGCACGTAAATTAAGTCGAAATTGTGTCGCAGAAAAAACCTTAACCAAGCCGTACAATCCTAATAAAAATGTGCTCTACAATTTTATATTACGAGAGATGATAACTCTCTTATTTTATTTATCTCAGTACAATACAGTTGTTTGGCATTAGCCCTTAGTTATTGCGAAAACAAGACGGCCTTATTGGGTTTATATTGTCAAGTGACAACGACGAGACAAAGTGCTGTGCTCGTGTGTGGATCGTGACGAGGACGACGACATGTGTGTCTGTGGTTCGTGCTCGGCGCCGCTAGCCTGAAGTTGTGTGGTTCTCCAGCTACTCCCTTGTAAATATCTGTAAAATGCATCCACTATGTGTGCGTGCATCTACGTTACATTACTCTTTGTAGGTTCGGGTAGCCTACAGCAAGCACAGAACTCCGCAGAGGTCTTCAACTTCCAGGCTCTTAGCCATGCCCAGCAACGGGGCCGCACTATCGGTGTCCTCCACCCTGGCTATTATTATTGCCCACCCGCGTGATCCCGGAACCTTCAATGGAGTGGACAGTGCTGATGTGTACGACTGGCTAGCTGTGTACGTCGCATGAGCGCACACATGTGGGCTCGACCATGAAGTTGGCTATAATCCTTTTCTACCTGAAAGGCACTGCAGGAGTCTAGCCAGAGAACCAAGAGCATGAATTGCAAATTGGGACCTCTGCAAGCGGCAGCTTTCTGACTTGTTTGGTAAGCCAATCGGATGTCAGCTGGCTGCGAAGAAGCAGCTTGCATGCCGAGTATGATCGTCCACGGAGTGTTACGTGCCATACATTCATGACATTTTGGCCCTCTGCATGAACGTTGACACTGCTATGTCAGACAGTGATAAAGTTGGTTACACGTTAAAGTTAATAGCAGACGACGCCTTCAACTTGAACGTGTACAAGGACTGTGGAATGGTTGACGCGATCCTAAAGGAATGCTGCTGGTTTGTACAAGCGAAAAGCCGCCGTATCTCCTCTTAGTTCATGCGGCTACCGAACATGGCTGCGACATCAAACTGTGTGGACTCAGCCTCACCTTGCCTTCTGCCTACATCTTACAGCTTGACACGACTGTTCTCCGGGAACTAGAAGCAGTCTCCCACAGTTTCTGAACTGTCGGTACCGGACAGTGCCTTACAGAACCCCTTATACGGGTTTTTGTCCGGCAAGGATTCGGCAATCTCTGGATCCAACCTATATGCTCCATTAGCTCCTCAGATGCTCGCTGTGTGTACCCTTACTCCATTCTGGACATCCGTACTATCCTCGCCGCAGCCAAACCTCAGATTAGTGCAGAACACCTGACAACAGGCCTATCTACTTTAACTGCTCACGCGTTGGTCACATCTCTCGATAGTGATGAACTCGTTCGTCATCGACCTACCACCGCTACCCAGATACAGTCTCTTCCTGCCGCTCTCAATCGCCTTATGAACAGCAGTTCTCAAGTTCCAATGATCAGACTGAGCATACCAACCGATCGTCGACGCCGTACCGCTGTCGTTCTCCATCACTTCGATCTCGCTGCCCATCATCGCCTGACACGTATGCTAGATGTCGTTAGGAAACCTGAGAGCAGCAGCGTCTGAAGGTGATGCTGCCCGGACGACCCTAGCCGAAAACCCAGAAACTCTTCAGGCCCGACAGTACATGCTCAGCTTCGATGTGGACGGGATCCCTATCACAGCTTTGATAGACACGGGAGCGCACGACTCCGTTATGTATGCCCTTGTCCGCCATCGCCTAAAAAACTGCTTAGTCTTGCCCTCTCAGCTGTTTTCCGTGTTCCTGATAGTGGTACTTTTGCTGGTGTAGGAGTGTGTACTGCTCGTGAGTCAATCGCCGGCTGCCATATTTCTGTTCGATCCACTATTCTTGAACACTGCCCTCAAGATCTAAGCCTTGTGCCTTGACTTTCTCTCTGAACAATCTGCCCTGATTTATTGTGCCACAAGTGCTCAAATTTGCTCGACCTACCTTTTACGGAAGAGCCGCCGGATCCGGTTGTGCACAGGCTATGTACAGTCGACTATCTCCGCTTGCATACCGAATCAGTCACCTATGTATCGTTTTCGCCTGTCTCACCAGTCCCAGATGGCCAGTACATCTCTACTCCAGCTCTTGACGTACCTCTCGCACAAAACATTGCTCTTGCGCGTAAAGTGGTCACTGTGTTTGCCAATGAAATCTCCCTTCCGGTTTTCAACTTTGCATCGCACGTTCAGGTGCTTCCCCAATGCATGTCACTCGCCATGCTGTGCGCTGCTTACGAATTAGTCGTATTAGCTGTCACAAGTTGCGTACCCCCCCCCCCCCCCCGGTTGGACCGCCACACGTCCGACGTCAAGTCAAGTGACGGATACGACAAAATGATTGCTCCTGACTTGTTGCCAGCACAAAATCACCACCTCAGATGTCTTCTCACCAATCTTCACAACATCTTTGAATTTGATAACCGCCCTTTGACTCGGACCACTGTGGTTACTCATCGCATAAACACTTGTGATGCCTCTTCTATTCACAGACGTTAGTGAAGAGTGTACAGTACAGAACGCAACATTATTAGCCATGAGCTGGACAAGATGCTTACTAAATATATTATAGAGCCCACGTCGTTGGCGCTACTGCGTTGATTACCGGCGCCTCAATGGTTCCGGTAATCAAGAGGAAAAGACGTGTATCCCCTCCTAAGTCTCAGCGATGCTTTGGGTTGCCTTCAACAAGCCAAATTTTTATCTTCCATTACCCTTCGATCCGGGTGTTCGCAAATTGCTGTAGATGAAAAAACTGTAAAATGATGGGATTCGTCACACCGAACGGATAATATTAAAGTTCATGCCGTTTGGTCTCTACAATGCGCCAGCTACCTTCGATTTGTTGTGGCTGTAGGAAGAAGGAAGAGAAAATGCACGGGCCTGCTACTGGTTCTGCAGCTGAGCCACCTACACTGCCTCGTGCGGACAGAAGAGAAAATAGATAAGAAAGGAAAAAGAAGAGGGAGAGAAAGACGCGCGCCGCAACAACAGCCATCGTCCGCCACCGAAGCAGGGGCGGGTGCAATGACGGCCTACAACAAATAAAATTCGGTGGCTGTCTAGCCCCCGCCACAAGCGGCATTGGCCTACCACCCCAGCCCCGTAGGGCCAGGAACTGCCACCCTTCACCACCTCCATCCTTGCTTTGAGGCTTTAAATGGATTGCATGCCTGTGTTACTGCTGCGAACTGCTAAATGCGTCGGCAGCGCCACGTGTGCCCGCCTCCGCTCTGCTCATCATCACCAAGCGTCACGGCAGCCTCTGCTTGCAGCTTTCCTTTCGTTCTTCTTTTTCTTTGCCTTGGTATAAAAACCCAAGCCACACAATAAACCCAGTTCTTTCTGCCCCAGCCATCAGTCTCGTTGGGCTCTAACGGGTTCGCCGCCGCCGACCCGTTGGGAGGCGAACGCCGGCCGCTGGCGTTTGCAACAGTGGCGACGAGGATTCCCATAACACAAGGGTCTGTCGATAGTATCCAGGCCTCGGACCTTCCTGCAGCCATGGGCCATCACCTGCCTGAGTTCGACGACGTGAAAGATAAGTGGCAATCGTACCTCGTCAAAGTTGAAGCCTATTTCGAAGCTAACCAAGTAACTGACGATGCCAAGAAAAGAGCCTTGCTAGTCGCCGCGCTTGGGTCAAGAACCATTGATATTCTTTGCGGACAAGTCGCCCCACAGAAGCCAAACTCTTTGAGCTATCAGTCAGTAGTAGACGAGTTAAGCAAGTACTACGACCCTACGCCGAACGAGATTTCCGAAAGCTTCAAGTTCTTTCAGCGGCAACAGCACGAAGGGGAGTCAGTACAAGATTTTATTGTCGAAATACGACGAATTGCTCAGAACTGCAACTTTGCAACAATGCTCGACAGGATGTTGAGAGACCGCATCGTATGTGGCGTCCGTTCGAGGAACTTGCAAAAACAATTGCTAGCAAAAAAAGATCTTACCTTAGCTGAAGCGACAGCACTTGCGATAGCATCCGAGCATGTAGAGCTTGATTCGCAGAAGATAAGTCACGAAGAAGCCTCCTCTGACTTGATAGCATTAATGATGCCGCGGCGTTGGCGCGCGAAGCGGAACGCGAGTGACAAGCAGTGCGAGCGTTGTGGAAACAGCGGTCATGATAATGCCGCCTGCTCGATGCGTCACCGACGCTGTTACAGTTGTGGCACACGAGGCCACTTGGCTCGAATGTGCCGAAAGGAAAGAAACCATTCGGTGAACGTCACAGCGAATACAGAGAGCGATAGCGAAACTAGTGCAGCCCAGCTATGGTCAGTGACTACAAACGAACTGTTGGTGCCACCAATTAGAAAAACTTTCAGCTGGAATGGCATCAAGCTGTTAATGGATGTAGATACCGGATCGCCAGTGTGTGTCATTCCTAGGACAACCTACGAAGCACACAGTAATCAATGGCCAGAGTTGCAGAAACCGACAATTAAGTTGTCTTGCTATCTGGGGAGACTGCCGGTACTCGGAGTGTTGCCTATGCGGGTGCGCTATAAGACTGCAGCTGTCGATTGCAACCTCATCGTCTTAGATTGCGAAGGACCACTACTTTGTGGCCGGGATTTGCTGCAGAAACTCGAAACCAAAGAAGCAGCTGTGCTACATGTTCTGCGTTCGCCACAGGACCGCAGCTTGACCCCTGCTGTACAGACTGCCGTTCTGGAGGACTACGCAGACTTATTCACGGAGGCCCTGGGAAGCATGACAGGTCCACCAGTGCACCTGCAGGTCAAGCCACAAGCACAGCCGAAGTTCTGCAAGGCAAGAAAAGTACCTTACGCTCTACGCGATAAAGTTTCAGAGGAATTGGACAGGCTTGTGGCAGCTGGCATAATATCACCGGTCACTCACGCAGAATGGGCCACACCTATTGTACCAGTTCTCAAGAAAGATGGGCGAGTTCGCATATGTGGAGATTTTAAGGTTACGCTGAACTTAGTGTGTGAAATGGAACAGTACCCGCTGCCAGTTATAGATGATATTTTTGCTCAGTTGAGAGGAGGGCAGCGATTCAGCGTATTGGACTTGAGGGATGCCTACAATCAGATTGAGCTAGACGAAGAATCCCGCCAGTTGGCCGTAATCAACACCCAAAAAGGGTTGTTTTGTTTCAATCGCTTGCTTTTTGGAATTGCTTCTGCACCGGCCATATTCCAGAGGCGTATCGAAACTGTTCTGCAAGGCTTGCCCGGGGTACAAGCATACCTCGATGACGTTCTGATTGCGGAAAACCACGATGGCGAAAGCAATCACCTCAGGGCGGTTCTTCAGCGCTTTCGTGAGCATGGCATCAAGCTGCGTGCTGACAAGTGTCGATTTCACCAGACGTCTGTCACTTATCTCGGTCACCGTATTGATGCGGACGGACTGCATCCGACTGAAAAAGCTGTTGATGCCATCAAATCAGCCCCCTCCCCCCAAAATGTGAGCGAGCTGCGTTCGTTTCTGGGCATGGCAACGTTCTACAACAAGTTTTTGCCTGACATGGCTACGTTGCTAGCCCCTCTGTACCCGTTGCTCGAAAAGGGCGTTAAGTGGGAGTGGAGTTCTAAGGAAGAAGATGCACTTTCCTTAGCGAAGAAGGCGCTGTCCACGGCCCCGGTGCTCACGCACTTCGACCCGAAACAAGAGCTATTTTTAGAATGCGATGCATCACCCTATGGTGTTGGGGCCACGCTTTCCCATCGCATAGATGGCGAACATCGTCCGATCGGATTTCGCTCGCGCTCGTTAAACGCCGCTGAAAGGAATTATTCCCACATTGAGCGGGAGGCCCTGGCTTTAGTTTTCGGTGTGCAGCGTTTTCGAGACTATCTACTCGGGCGGGAGTTCACGCTCATTACACACCATAAGCCCTTGTTGGGTCTCCTAAAGCATGACAGGCAAACGTCCGTCATGGCAGCTGCTCGAATACAGAGATGGGCCATTCTGCTTGGCGCATACAAGTATAAGTTACAGTACAAGCCTGGTAAGCACATGTTCGTCGCGGATGCCTTAAGCCGCCTACCGCTACCATCTCAGCAGGTTCCCGAGGATTCGGAGGACGAGGCAGAGTACGTGTTGACCTTGGACACCTGGGACCAGCCTGCCGTGCCCCTAAAGGAGTTGCAAGTGCTCACGCAAGCAGACGCAGTGCTCTCGAAAGTCTGTAGGTGTGTCTTGGAGGGTTGGCCGAGGCACTTGGTTATGGAAGGGAGGTAGATGGCGGAATACGCGAAAAGGCGACACGAGCTGTCCGTTAGTCAGAACCTGCTCTACTGGGGCCACCGTGTTGTGATTCCGGTAGCAGCCAGAGGAAGATTTTTGAAGTTATTACACGCAGCACACCAAGGGGCTTCTTCCATGAAGACCGTTGCGCGGTCTACTTTCTGGTGGCCAAGTCTCGACACAGATATTAAACGGGTGGCTGCTGGGTGTCAAACCTGCGTTCAAGCGCTTTCAATGCCGCCTGCCCACGCACCTGTTAGCTGGCCAGAGACGCAGGAAAGATGGTCGCGGTTGCACATTGATTTTGCGGGTCCTATTCAAAACAAGATGATCCTGGTCATCGTAGACTCGCATAGCAAGTGGATTGAGGCCATACCCCTATCCAACGCCACTTCCTGCACCACAGTCAAGGCCCTCCGGACAATTTTCAGTCAGTTTGGTCTACCCCGCACAGTTGTCTCTGACAATGGGACGCCTTTTTATCGGTAGGGAATTTGCCCAATTTATGGAGCGGAACGGCGTGACACACATTCGAACACCGCCGTATCACCCACAAAGCAATGGTTTGGCTGAACGCGCTGTACGAACCATTAAAGATGGACTTAAAAGGTGCTCAGAAGGGGATATAACGAAGGCCCTGGCAAGAATATTGTGCCGCTATAGAAGCACGCCGCTACCCTCAGGGCGCTCGCCATCCGAAATGTTGCTCGGGTACAGATTGCGCCCGAGACTAGATATGTGCTTCCCGCCCAGGTGCAAGACAGTCGACCAGGCCCAGTCACGGGAAGACGCCGGCTGGAGCTTTGCCCCAGGAGATCCGGTATACATCCGCAACTATAGCAGCGGCGAGAAATGGACGCCGGGCAAGGTCAAGGAAACCACGGGCTCGCGTGTCGTGAAAGTGGAGACAGACAACAGGGTTGTTCACCGTCACATGGACCAGCTCCGCAGAAGAAGCACCGATGCAGCCATTGCTGCTTCAACTCCCCCTGCTTGCCCTGGAGTACCTGCGGATCACTCAGACGTGGAGCTGGAGAGAACGGAGGCTCCCACAGCCTGCGACATCGAGGGTCCGGTGCTGCGGCGGTCAACACGTGTCAGGAGGCCCGTAGTAAGATATGGATTCCAAGGAAAGGGGGATGCTGCGAACTGCTAAATGCGTCGGCAGTGCCACGTGTGCCCGCCTCCGCTCTGCTCGTCATCACCAAGCGTCACGGCAGCCTCTGCTTTCAGCTTTCCTTTCGTTCTTCTTTTTCTTTGCCTTGGTATAAAAACCCAAGCCACACAATAAACCCAGTTCTTTCTGCCCCAGCCATCAGTCTCGTTGGGCTCTAACGGGTTCGCCGCCGCCGACCCGTTGGCAGGCGAACGCCGGCCGCTGGCGTTTGCAACAGTTACCTCGACGACATTGTTATTTTTAATGCGAAAGCATTACTTCGCTATGTTAACAGATTTCTGTCCGCAGACCATGTCCACAGAACGTGTCTGGAAAATCGTGTCCGTAACTGTTGTAATTGAGAAGTGGTAGAGGTGAACGAGAGGTGTCAATCGATCGAAGGTGACGTAATGTGTCCTAAAAATGATTAGCCCAATAAGTAAATAAATAAAAAATTAGGCTAAATTGGTCAAAAAAAAGTAAAGGTTCAGTATCTGCCAGACATTCTGTGGACACCTGTGCCGCGTCGTAAGAAAGGGAGGAAGGTGGGAGCGAAAATGGAAAGAGAGGAAGGCGTGCCGTAGTGAATATGCCGTCAAGGATGTGACGTCACGAAACAGGAAGTAGAGACGAAAAGATCATAGGAAGGAATAGGCGCGCAATTCGAAAGTATCAAAGACTAAAATGGGTAAACAAGAACTGAATTAAGCAACTAGAAGCAACCAAAAGCAGCCTCCGTGCTTTCGCATTACTCCACTGTAGATTCTGCAGGGCTCTTTAATATTAATGCAAAAGCATTACTTCGCTATGTTCACAAATTGATGTCCACAAACCGTGTCCGCAGAACGTGTTTGCAAAATCGTGTCCGCAACAGTTGTAATCGAGAAGCGGTTGAGGTTAATGAGTGATGTAAATCAATACAGGGTGACACAATGCTGTGTCTGAAAAAAATTACGCCAATAAGCTTATTAAGCAAATAATTATAATAGCTGATTCACAAAAAGGAAAGGCACAGTATTTGCCACACTTGCTCGGTGGACACCTGAACATTGCCATAAAGGAAGGAAGGGAGGTGGAAGTGAACGTGGAAAGAGAGAAAGTGAGGCCGGTAGTGGATATGCCATCAAGAAAGTGACGTCATGCAACCAGAAGTGGAGCAGAATGCGGCATAGAAAGAGACTGGCGCTGAATTGGAAGTACCAAAGACTAAAATGAACAAACAAGGAGTCAAGCAATTAGAAGAAAGCAGAAGCAACCAACAGCAGCATCCGTGCGGTCGCATTACTCCAATGCAGACTCTGCAGTGCTCTTTAATTTTTTGTACACATTTTCAGCGTGCCTAGAAAGATTATCAAGGTTTCCTTCCACCTTCCGTTGACACAGGTTGCAGCTCAACTAATCGAAATGCCTTTTCGGGACATGCCAACTTAAAATCCTTGGGCATGTCCGGATTTTCCGGCTGTCTGACTTTGCCACGACTGCGGACGTGAACCCTTCCATCGGGTAGGACTAGACTTCCTCTGGCTTTTTCTGATATCCTGTTCCAGGAACAGCTCGATCGCTGTTATTGATTGACTACGCTACATGGTACGCTATCACGCGTGCATTACCAACCATTTACCGATGTCGCCAATTTCCTGTTACCAAATGGCATCCCTCACCACGGTGCTCCACGCCAATTGCTGGCGGATCGAGGCCGCTACGTTTTGTCCCTGGTAGTTGACGATATAGTCAGGTGCTGTTCCATGCCGCATAAGCTTACTACAGCGTACAATCCTCAAACGAACAGGCTTACTGAGCGGCTGAAAAGGCCTCCGACTGACATGGTATGTGAGTTGCATTCGACCATTGTGAGAGGGACATTGCCTTGTCTTATTTAAGATTTGCTTATAATTCGTCCACAGGCTATTTGCCTTCTATCTGCACATGCTGCATTGCCTTTGGGTACACGGCTGTCACCTTCTTTGGCCTCGACCATGGTATACGCTCGTGACGCCATCGCTCAAGCAGATACGGCCCGCGAAATCCCCCGTCACCATTTCACCGCCTTCGAGACTTCTTAGAAGCCGCCTGTTTACGACACCCGCTATCGACCAGTACACCAGGGTCGCTCCGTTCTCGCTTGGTTTCCTTCTCGGCGTATCGGTCTTTCCGAGAAACTCCTCCGTCAGTATAACGGCCCTTATCGCGTGCTCCGTCAGGTGACCGACATGACGTATGAGGTTGCCTCAATCGATTCCTCAACATCATCTACCCGCCCAGCCATTGACGTTGTTCACGTCGTTCGCCTCAAGACGTAATATGCACTTGCTCGGTCTTCCTCCTAGCACCGGGGAGATGCTTCGCCGCCGGGAGTATATCAAGAGGTACAATGAGGACAATGTGCTGTGATCGTGTGCAGACGTGTGGAACGCGAGGACGATGAATTTTGTGTCCTGGTTCGTGTTGGGTGTCGCTGGCCTGAATTTGTTCGTCAGCTCCCCATTTGAAAATATCTTTAAGATACATGCACTCCTCGTGTGCGTGTATTTATGGTACAATATAACATTGACCTTTATAATGTTATCGTTATATCCTCCGATAAAATTGTGTTGATCACGTGTAGTATACTGACGGAATACGTGAGACAAGGAAAAATCAAAAACTTTTTTGAGCGATGTTTACTTAGTATGCATAGAAAGGTACCTAGATGAAAACCATCAAGAATATTTATCATTTATCTCTTGCAAGACAAAGGGGACCACGGCGCTTTTCAATTGTTTATCTCGAACTTCCAAACTTACATATCATTTCCTGACACCGGCAAATGATAGATATTAGGATTGTTCTTTAAGCCGGCGAAAACATTTCAGGGAACAATTTCCGAGGTACGTTTAGCTAAGTATACTTAGCCGAGCGTAGCAAGTTATTTCTACATAAAAACACAAGAACAACTCCTGAAAAATGGTTTGGCAAGACAGATGTTGGCTGCGACATGATATATTCGCTTCCTCAGATCTCTGTAGGTTTCTCCATTGATGAATTGAGGACATCCATAACTTGTAGAGGGGTCGCTTTGTTAGCAAAATAAACACCTGTCGTGTGAGAATCCCATAAGTTATAATCTTAACATTATATATTAGCATAGTGTTTAATAACGACTTTCTACAAGAAACCACCGCAGAATGCTTAAAGACGCATGCTTCGAAAAGAAACGTCGAATACTGCCCCATGCAAAAACAATTACTACACACAGTTAAACATAGTGTCATAGGCTAAGAACCGTTTAGAGGGAAGTTCCGCGTACACATTTTGCTTGGATAAAGCGGCGATCAAATCTCTTCCTTGGTTTCGTCACACAAAGCATAAACAATATTGTTTTAGGATCCTTTCACCTTATACTTAACCTTATGTAATAAATCATTTTTTAGGAGAAATCATAGAAGCATACTTTCAAATGATTGCACGAGTGGACGAAGCGGTTTTTCTTTTGACTTTCTATACACACCTTCGAAAAGGGTTGCTTGCTGATTATGTTTAAGCTGCCGTATCAAGTCTTCCATCCCATCTTTGGCGGTGACTGTGTTCGGGCCACAGGGGGCGACCAGGAATGTGTCCGGTCATGCCACAGCTATAACACACAGGTCGCTGGCGCCTTCGGTCAGAATAAAAGTGGGTGGAAACTCTTTCTGGTTGATTGTTGTAATCCACACGAGTCACGTCGCGCCTATGTGCGGTTCTAAATCGTCATAATGCCTGCTCTCGCAAAAGTGTGGAGCCTTTACAGCCGGAGTCCAGGAAATTAGGGGTCACAGGTTCTGCCTGCAGTGCACAACCGTCATACTGATGTTCATCCCGGTATGCAGAATCTTTGTCACGCAGTAATTCCTCCCGCATGGTCCGGCGTATGAGATCAGCGGTGGACTCTGGAGCACCGACCTCAACGCTCGGGACGGATGTGACGTTGGCCAGTCACCCAAATTTAGGCGTGAAGCGCCGCAACTTCAAGGTTTCGAAAGTACGGCAGTGTCCGATGGCGTGAGCAGTTAAGTTCAATTTTTTTTTACTGATAAGGACTGTATAGACATCTTCAGCGATTCCTTTGAACAAGAACCCAAATTTATCTTCCTCGGACATTCGAGAATTTTCAATCTTGCATAATTTCACAATGTCCACAATATATGTGGTGCATGTCTCGCCAGGTACCTGGGCTCGCTGCAACAACGTTTGCTCTCCGCGTTTCTTCTTAGCGGATCTGTCGCCAAAACACTTCTTATGCGCTACAAACCCAGCTGGTGAGTCTTCATGATTAACAAACCAAATAGGGCAGTGGCTTCCCAGAAGAACACTACGTTTGCTAGTTTCACAGTCGAATCCTAACGATTTCAACGGTTCACCCGTTCGGAATCGGTTATCGACTCGTCAGATTTTCCAGCAAAGGTGCGCGTCTCGCAGTAATACTGCTAGTTGTTACCGCAGATGTTGCTCGACCAGCATCACCGTATTGTGTCTTTATAAAAGGTAGGGTTGGTACACCAGCGAGTCGGTAGCTTCGTCGAAGACAACGGGGATCCGTATTAATCTACCCCGCACGTACACCCCACCTGTTAATTACTCAGTAGTTAACGGGGGTGTTTATTCGTAGTCTTAGCGCTGCGCGTCCGCAAGGCCCACTAGCACACACCAGACATTGTTTCTTCTTCTCTCCAGCCTCTTCTTCCTTCTCCTGATGCTTCGAAGTATGTGACAATATATTCGTTTGTTTTTATCGGTTTCTGTATCAATACTGATTTTTCTTAATGCGCTGAAGAGCCCTTACGCTAGACAAGGAATGAGTTATGGACACCTTCATCGGAAGTCGGCTAAGAGCAGTGGTTAACGCGCACGGCTGAAACACGGAAGGATTGTGGTTTGATTTCGGGCCTCGCGTGTTTGCACATTTTTTTTTCTTGTTAATGAGTCTACGAGAACACACTTTTGTCGCACGCTTGATCCATAGCCTCTTGTAAAAGCCCTGTGCCAGCCGCGCATGAGGCACGAAAGGATTTCTCCTGATATCACAAAACTCGCCGAACGTCCCCGTAGTCCCATCAGGGGTTGAACTATAGTAAAGCTTTCTTCGCTCGTGCGATCAGTTGAAAGTAACCTGCAGTGATTTTTCCTAAAAAAGGATTTATTCCTTATAGTTAAGTATAAGGTGAAAAAATTGACAAGGATACGTTGTTTTTGCTTCGCGCGAAACCAAACAAAGGAGCAGCATCGATAACCACTTCATCCAAACAGAATGGAATTTACCTCTAAACGGATGGGCATCAATGACACTATACATAACCGTGTGTAGTGATTGTTTTTGCTTCGGGCCTATCAGATTTTCTTCTTTGAAGCAATCACTCTGAAGCATTGTGCTGTGGATTCTTGTAAAAGGATCTTATTGAACACTATGGCAACTATAAATTTGCAATTATAACTTATCGAATTCTAACAAGACAGGTGTTATCTCTCTCGTAAACAACGCTACCTCTCTATAAGCTATTGATATCCTGAAGTCATCAAATGACAAATTCACGCAGTTCTGAGAAAGCGAACGTATATTGTCGCAGCCCCAACATCTGTCTTGCCAAACCATTATTCAGAAGCTTTCATTGTGTTCTGCCCCAGAAAGAATTTTCTACGCTCGGCTAAGTATATTTGCCTAAACCTACTTACGACATTTTAATTGCCATGCTTCCGCTGGATAAATGAACAAACCAGTTATCTGTTATTCTCACGTGTCATAAAATTACATGCATGCTTGGATGTTCCAAATGAATAAATGAAAGGCGCCGCGATCACCTTCGCCTTGCAAGAGATAAATGAAAAATATTGCTCATGGTTTTCCGGTAGGTACCTTTCATAGACAGTGAGTAAATATCGCTCAACCCGTTTTCACATTTGTTTCCTTGTCATACCTGCTGCGTCAGTATAATAAAAGTGATCAACGAGAAATGATTTTTATCAGAGGATATAAGATAACTTTAGAATGTTCAGGGTTATATCACACCCAATAAAGCCGCCGTGTGTTTCTAATTACTAATGGCTTATGTTAAAAAACTCTATAATATAAAATAAACAACATAAAGTGGAGTTATCACCTGTCATAAAATTTTAGGGCAACCTTCCATTATAGTCACAAGGCTTGATGAAGGTTTTTTTCTTCGACACTCAATAAACTATAATTACGTTTCCTTTCAGACCGTTGACTTCTACATTCAACTGAATCTTCTTGTTTATTGTTTAAAAATGTTTCCTGGAACACCAAATTTTCTAGAACACCAGATTTTTTGCAACGTTTTCTTGCAAAGAAATACTGATGTTTCTATATTATTCAAATCACGAAGTGACATAAAAGAACAACACAACTGCAATATTCTAAAGATGTAACCTTAATTGCATTTTGTGTTCCGTAGGTTTGAAAAATTTCTCTCTGAGGCCAATTTGGGCCCGTTACCAGAAACATCTTGTTTATGAGGCCTATATGGCCATCTCACCGGAAACATCACATGATAATTGCGAGAGCAGAAATAATATTGATATTTATAGTTTCACAAAAGGCCTTTCTCAAAATTATCAATATAAGCAATTTATTTCACAAAAATTGGCGTTCGCCGATTTGGAGCCTGGGACGTTTCACTTAGAGTGACCCTGTGCAGCATAGCTTCCGATGTGTTGGAAAGTAATCGAATGCATAAACATCATCGGTTCCAGGTGGTACCGAAGGCAATGTTTATAATTGTAAAATTTTTTGATTCCTTCTGCCTAAAACGTACCGTCTTAATACTGACACAGAGGTGATTTGTACCCTTTACCTTCAAGGGTACAAATGTGAAATTATTAGTATAGAAAAGAAAAGAGGTGGTTAATAGCCATTTACCTGAAAGACAGTTTACCGTATAAGGTATTAAGCAGCTTGTCATGTATGGATGCAAATGCCTAGGGCCTGTAGTTGCAAGTGCTAAATCTGCCTCTGTGTGCCGTATATAGGCCACCTTCTGGCTACGTGCAAGAATTCATGACTGTTTTTGAAAATGTGCTTTCCTCTTGTGCCTCTATGAACGCGCCGTTTATAAATTTTGGGGATATAAACATAGACACAGGATCTGGTATCTTACACGCTAACACCTTTAACGACGTCGTTCACCAGTATGCATGTAGAATTGCGATAACACTACCCATTACAGTGACTGCTGATACTGCCACTCTCCCAGACATCTGCCTCACAAACATAGATAACAACAGATTTGCTGCTGATGCAATCTCAAGTGACAACCGATCACCTGCCCTTGTTCTTCTAGGCACGTTCTTCGTTTAAGGAGCACTATAAAAAAGAAAACGTTCATGTCTACACAGTAAGTGAAGGTTCGTTCAACATTTTTAGCTGCTTTATCTATCAAGAAAGGTGGCAGTGTGCTTAAGAATAGGGTAATCCCGCTTCTGCGTGCAAGAATTCAATGGTAAATTTTACGAATGCTATGATGCTGCCTTCCCTTTGCGAGAGCGAAAAAGAAATAATAAAGTTAGGAAACGATGAATAACTGCTGCATTATAGAAAAGCCTACGCAAGAACAATACCATGTATCACAGGTTTCTTGAATCACGTGACCCTGGTGTACTGAGTGAGTGCAAACGTTTCGGAAATAAGCTGAAGTAATACTTAAAACGGCGAGGAATGATTTCTATGCACGGAAATTTTACACCATTCAGAATAATCCGCAAAAATTGTGGAGCACCGTAAAGACTCAACTAGCCGAGGGCGAATAAAAGAAATCGTCAGTGAAGACTTTGTCAATAATGTTAAAAAGTTGGAAATGATCTCTTTGACTAAATGTATAAACGTTTCGTTAGTTCATGGGTATATCGGGAACAAACATTAGAAGCGATCGGTTATACGCACAGAAATCAGCTTGATTCCATATTGCTTACACGAACGAGCCCTATTGAAATTAAAACCATTATTCTAATTTTAAAGAGTCATGCTGCTGCTCGTGAACACGAATACAAGCGTTATCTGTCAAGTATGTCGCGCAACTGATAAGCCACTTATTAACCCACTAATTAAACTTTTGCTTTCAAACGTTGAATTTCCAGATGTACGAGGGACTTTAGTGACTCAAGCAGTGAAAGGTGAAAGCCAGAGTGCCTCAATCTGCAACGCAACTGTTGAGCATGTAGCCGTGAATGCTGCTATGAGTAAATTGAGCGACTAATATTTCACATTCTGCTAGTGCATTGAGCTGCCAAGTGGTGACAACTTTCTAGAATGTTCTAAGCATTATCTACACAATGTCTTGAAATGTCTAAGTTTATATCATTAGTCAATTATTAGGCATAATAAATCAGTCAATAAGCAGCAATTCATCATTATAAAATAAAATATGAGTAACCATCAGTAATTAATAATAATAAATAATTAATAAATATTCAGCGATTTGATTTTCCCATTACCAGTTATCTAGTAATTGATCCTCAGTTATTGCCAATTGGTAATTAGCAAATTAACTTGTCATTATTTAGAATATTAGTAAAACTTAGTAATGGTTCATTAGTCTTTCCTATTTATAATCAGTCAGTATTTATTTATTTGTAAGTATTTAGTAATTTATCATTCATTGACATATGGCCAAATAAGGCATGCCTTCGCGCATACTGCGGTGGCGCTCTGTGATTGGCCGAGACCTCTAAGATGTCATCCCCACCTCTGCCAATTAGAGCCGCCGCCAAAGCCTGACACTTTGGGTGATGACAACGATGAGCCATTAAAGGCTTTCGCTTTAAAATAGCCAGTCATCATCATTTAAAAAAGGTGGCGGAAAGGGTTGTGTAACTATAGGCTGATTTGTGTTCTGCGGGTGTTTCCAAAGATATTGGAGCCTATCGTTAATGATATTTCACGTCCTTAAGTCAAAAATATGACCTGATTTCAAAGTCACATTATGGTTTAGGAAAAACAGGTCTGCAGAAGGAACACTGATTAAAAAAAATACGTAATAATTCAAAATAATGAAAACAAATTGCGAACTTTCTGAATATATTTTTAAACTTGAAGAAGGTGTTTGACTCTCTCCAACACATTATGCTTCTACAGAAGCTGGCTAGGTATAGAGTTGGAAGTGTAGAGCAGATTCTAAAAAAATCATATCTCTCAAATCGATAACAGTATGTATGCATCATTAGCCGAGCTTCTCAAAAGTTAAAAATTAAATATGGCGTACCTCAAGGATCTATTTTAGGACCCCTCTTAGTCCTTGTATACAAAAATAATATGAGAGAAATAGCTTGCTCGTCTTGGATAATAATGTATGCTGATGACACTAACGATTTTTCCCGGCCCCCACAAAAGAAGGTTTAGAAGAATCGGCTAATATTTATTTTTCAAATTTGTCAAGTTGGCTTCAAAGCAATCGGCTAAGTGTGAACATAAATTAAACGGAATATATTGTTTTCAAACCAGCAAAGAAAAGCGACCCGCACTCGATTCAGCTGATGTTTGAAGACAGCTTAGTCAAACAATTTTATCGGGCAAAAGTTCCTATGTGTATTGCTTACACATGATCTGACATGGAATACTCATGTTGGCAAAAGAAAAAGTGAACTGTCTCGTGTAACTGGCAGCATATGTACAATTCCAGGCGTACTACCCACATGGCGGAAGCAGACTCTCTACTACTCACTCTTTTACTCGAAACTCAGCTACAGAATTTTATTATGGGTAACCACGATAGCTGCAAACTAACACACTTTCGTATGAATCAAATACCGCTCTTTTTGTGTTTTGTAATACCAGTGTTGTTATTACTCTTTTGTTCATCTGTATTTACTACTCTTGCAACAATTGCATTGAAAGGTACATAATCATTAGGTTATGACATAAGCCATATCTCAAAGATGGGAGTCCTTTTTATATGACGAGTTTTGTTGCTCTTGAGTGATATTCTTCTAATGAATGATAATTTGATTTTAATAGTAGAGGTTTTGTCAGGCGTCTTGCCTTTAACTGTGGCCGCTACACGGCAGATGCCCGTGGAACAAAAAGAAATTAAACCAACTTCACATTTCAAATACGACATGGCAGCATACTGTGGTTCCTATGCGCCACAATTCCTGCGTTCGCATCTGCGGCTAGAAAGCGCTGCCAGGTGTGCGCTTCCTGTGCGGCTGACTAAAGAGATTTGGCTTGTTGCTGTCGCGATATAATCGTGAGTGGCTGTTAAGAGCGCGCTGACTGCAGCCGCTCGCGCCTAAATAAGGGAAAGTAGCACTAGAAAACTGTCGCACTAAAATTGCTAAGGACACTTTCTTACTTTTATTATATGTGGATTGTGCAGTTGGGCAGACATTACTATGCAACAAAGGTAGCAGAAGAGACAACCTGGTAATTATAAATATAAATGCCAATTTCCTATGGCTTTGGAGGCACGAATATGAGTTGAAATCGGAAGCTGTCATAACTATCGTTCAAGCGAAGTTTATTTTTTTTTTAATTCCGGTATGTTGGAAATATCAACAAATTAGAAATACTGATTGCGAGGCTGAGCTGGCTATCCTGCAAAATAATTGGAAAACTGCGTCAGTGGACACAGTCCTAACGACTGAATCTTCTTCTTTTCTTCTTAATCATGAAATCATGAAATAAACAAGCAAACAAATAAAGCAATGAACGCTATTTTATAAATACGGCCTGGTGCGAAGCTACATCAACAGGTTATAAAGGCCGTATTTTTGGAACTCCATATTTCGAATGGCACTTCCCTATAAAAAAATTTGAAAGCTAGAAACACTTTGGCTAATGCCACCCTCATTTTCTAATAGTTATACTTGCTGAACGGAATAAATAATTTCAGTGCTTCATTCCAGCCACGAATACAGTTCTGTTACGTATGCAATGTCTATTTTCCAGAAAGTCCCTAGTGATGCAACTGTCTTAGTATTCTAAGTGAAATCTGTAAAGGTTGCAAATCTGTTCATGTATACGATCTTAGGCAGCTACTATTCTAGGTGCATTATACATGTCTGGCCCGCCAGCTCGAGCTAAGAGCTAAAACTAAACCATTTGCCACTGGTGATGTAAATCGGTAACGTATTGTTGGCAGCCACTTTGCGCAGCACGGGCAATTTTTTTAAGAAGTGAATTACGGCTATTTACTCGTGTACTAAATATTCACTTTAGACAATTATTGAATCTGCAGTCTTAGAGCACCTTCAAAAATATATGTTCTATATTTAGCGGTAAGGAAAAAGATAAATTCTGCGAAATGTATTCAAGAAATATTACCAACACATTCGTGCGCAGCGAGTTTGGTTCTCTAACCATAAGTTCAACGAATGAAACAACCTGCAGTCATGATAGGTGGCCCCCTTGCAGAGTAAGGGTGATATGTTGTCTGTGATTACTTTGCACTGATTTCCTCCTTATTGCGAATGAATGTGGGACTTAAAGCGATGCGCCTCACTTTCAATGGCGATAAAGATTACAGACAGTAAAATATAAATAGGTAAAGGATAGTTTGTCAGTTGTAACAAAAAATATATAGCCGCGTTGAATAGTTGGGCTGATGAAAACGAAGAAACCATCGAAAGCTTATAGGCCTAATGCAGCGCTGGGCCATCGAACCAAGGCCGAAATTGTATGCCGTGGTCATATGATATTTGGATTTCCGACGTTTCCTGCTTTATCTGACCAAAATAATACGTGTGCCGATTCTGTATCGCAAATAATGAAGTTTGGTTTGTGCAGATACTCTTGAACGTAGAAATTACCATTTATTATTTAAAGTCAATATTCAATAATGCAGTTAAAAAGTATCCAATGAAATTGCGTTCAAAAACATCTGTGGTGCTCAAGGTAGCGGCCGGCAATATACAACTCGCTTCCTTCACCTGGCTCTGAAATATTATTTTTAGCCCTTCGATTATATTAACTGGGACGCACAATATATGTGTAAAAATTGTACCTACCCATCTTTCAATCCTCTTCAGATATCTCTAGGGAAAGCAACAGCTAACTTCGCCACCGCTCATACCGAATATCCTTGTGATAATTGCCTGAGGGACATTCTTTTATCGCTTTTAACAGTCTAGAAAATTATTATTTCTATACAAAATGAAAGTGGGATTCATATATTTTCTAGGATGCCGGAGGAGGGACAGGCTCATATGTGAAGTCCTGTCCGTGAAGGCCAAGACAGCAGCCAAGCCAAGCGCTGACTCGTAACAGGGAAGAAGGAGACAGCCGGCACAACGGGCAAGGAAAGTTAAGTCTACTCAGCCTAGAATCTAAAACCCGGAATAAATTGCTGTGAACCGTCACATGCTTACGAAGTTGCTAGAGAAGTGCTAATTTGAATATATGGGTTTTCGGACGGTTTATATTATTTAGGAAATGCCAATTAAAAGTGATTTTTGATTCTACATTTGTCGGTCTTAGGGCTTTCTTAAGCTACCTATGGATGGGTGGCTTTTCGTCTAAACGAGGAACATCGGCATTATTTATTGTTAATGACACAATGTTATGCGCGCTTGTAGTAAAAGATGCGCATCTAAAAATGGTGCCGTATAAGCGATTTTCTGCGTAATCAAATTGAAGATTTTGCATGGGTAAACTACGAGCCATGAAACAGTAGATCACTGGCCAGGCATGAATGAAGCACCGGACAGCGAGCACCGACGGCGTTGCCAGTGTGCGGCCGTGTTTTGGCCATCGCTTATCGACTCATGGCCCATGCATGACCCGACCACGACCGTAGGTTGTCCAAGTAGGCCATGCCCGTCGACCTGAAGTCGACTGCCGATGATCAACCGTTCTAAGGGCATTTTCAATCCCCATACTCAGGCCGACCTGGGCGGCCGAGTTGGGCCTAACTTAGCTCGCGATATTGGCTAAGGTGAAGCGCGGGCCGATAATAGGCTTGCCGCTTGGGGATTGAGATATTGCAGGATGATGTTTTTCAAATGTCAAAATTGGCCTAGCCACACACATTCTTATACCGAAATTCCAAGGAATCTCATCTTTTATTCGCTTTGAGAACAACACCTTGATCACTTGTACAGCAGACATCTTACTCTCATAAATAGGTAAATGCATCAAGAGGTACAGTCTTGGTCAAAAGTACTAAAGCCAAATGATTTTCTTCTCAGCCGCACAATGAAGCCGTCAAGGTGCCATTAAGGACTGAAGGGGCATGCAATTCTATTATGCAGCTTTTTGCTGTAATAAGTAATGATTTCGTATCGTTCTAAATGCCCTTAGGTCTTTATATATGTAGTGACGGTACCATGTTGCGGCCTCAGAGCATTTCATGAGATATTGGATTTTCAGCCTACCTTGTTAAATTATTCGTTCTGCGAAAACCTAACGTCTGCACTGGAAACAAAAGCTCACCGGTATTGTTCAGGGTGGTGGCCGCTGGTACTAGGCGTGGTCAATCCTAGGAATTTGCGATATCATTAGGATAATACACGATGAACAATTCGCCAACAGTCGATCACCAACTGGTTGTGCCTAATTTAGATCGAAGGGTGAGGAGAATCGAATGCTTCAAGGTCCTAGTATTCGGCGCCAGATATGCAACATATTAAGTCTCGCGCACATTGAATTTCACATATGACAGCTTCCCATTGTATAATAACGCGATATAATAATTATGCACTGTAGCAGTTACTAGCAGCACAAAGCTGACAGGCGGTAGCTGGTATCTGACATGGCAACACAGACAATGGGCTTGCTCTTGCCAGATATTAGGTTTGGCAGGAGCTGCAAACATCAGGCTTTCCTGTCATATGCTGATTCAACCCGGTGTTTATGAGCTCCTGAACAACGCGAAATCAGAACTCAAGTTGAATCATAAGGGTTTCTTGCCTTTGTTGCTCTCGAAGCGTTCGCAACTGCCGCATTTAGCAGGTGGAATAGCATTCTCAGGTAACCACGCTTGTTCCGTTCATCATTTCTGTACCTTGCAATGAAAGAATCCGTAATGTCAACACCCAAGTGCGTTTCTTTTAAACTTCCACGAAGTTCGACCTGGTAACATCGATTACACTGCCATCTTTTCAGTCATCTTTTTCAACAGCAAATCAACATGTTTGGAAAACAATATTTCAAATTAAGGATTCATACATTACTGCATTACTGCGCTGACCCTGTTCTCAGCCATAAACATAGCAGGCTTCCCTGCATGTCGTTGTTTTGACTGGCGATTCACAATGTGCCGTACTTTCTGCAGTAAAGGCCGTCTGGCAGCCCTAAGCTCACTATTTAGTGAAGCTCTATTAGCATCATCCTTCTCACCCACGTATCATCATCGCACCATCATCACCCTCTGCTGAGATGCTTGAAATGCCAAAATCGCTCTCCCAATATTCCTCTTCAGAATCGCCTTTATCAGTGTCAAAGCATGGGTTCAGAAGAGCGCCGATTTCCACCCTGGATACTACTAGTTTCGAAGACATCTTAGAAATATACGGTTTTTTCGACGGTCAGTGGAAGAGTGACACCGAAAACACAACAAAATTACCCTCAAGACAGCCAGCATCATGCAAACAAAGTACGGTAGAATGCATGCTTTGAACCCTGGCCTGAATTCTGCAACTGAATATTTGTTTGGTGGCGCTATAAATGAGGGTACGCTCTTCATCTATAATGTCGCCATTTGAGGACCCATGATTGTTTCTATGTATGCAGACATTAGTCAAGAAAAACTCGACATCAAACTGGCTGATATTACATGAGTTGCTCTTGCCGCTTATATTTCTTATGTGTGGACAGAGCCACTGTCTCTCAAAAATATATTTTTTCTATTTCTTAGAAACATTCTATGGTCTCAAACAAGCCTACTCCACATAAAAACCCGGCATTACAAAAGACATCAAAGGCTGGTGACATCGGTGAAACATGTTAGTTTCCATAAAATGTGCTGAGCTGAAGACTGCACGCAGATAGCGACACGCGCCCAGCAATTAAAAATAACTAGCTGGATAATTGTGTTCTAATATGGGGCCCGTATGCATGGGAGGGTTATATAAAACTGATCCCAATGTAACGAGATTTTTAACATTTCGAACTGCTTTTATAAATTGAACGCGCAACTAATACATTTTTGTTTTATGAGAGACCTCTTGCTTTCAGGATGCACTGTGCATTCAGATTATAACAAAAAGCGTAAAGACGTCTGAATTGAGCTTTGGCATATTATATGGAAAATAATTTTTTGTGTTTCAGGAAAAGTGATTCGGAGAAACGCAATCTGTTTGCACACAGAAGAGAGCAGCTGCGGCCACGTCATCGCAAAGCTCTATCTGTGAGGCGAGAAAAAAGCACATCACAATCCTACATTTCTGGCGCCCTGTATTTTTGATCTGCTTGTTGGTGCACAGCGGGCCACGCGCGTAAATATGAATTGTAAAAAAAACAGTCAATGTTTTTTTACATTGACTGTTTTTTACAGTCAATGTAAAATTTACAGCGGCCTTTATCGCCATATCAGAAGCTAATGACCCAATAGTGCGCTCATTCTGGTCCATTGCAATAAAGCGACGGCAATAAAACGCAAGAATGCTGCATATGATGTCGCTTCAAAGATGAATGAAACGTGAATTGAAGAGATTTATCCCAGTTACAACACGCGGCTATCACAGCGTAAACTCTATGCAGCATGGCCATGAGGTAATACTGACATTTTTTCTCGGTACGAGCGTCTCACTCTTCGTCTGTCTGCCTCAAGCCAATCAGATCTCGTCTTCGACGCCACTTATCGGCGATCTATATCGGCTGAATGATAACTCAGCTTGACGTCCGCGCTTAAGCGCTGGCGCACTTGGTCCGGCGCACATATCCCTAGTGGCGGGACTCAGCAACCGAACACTCACGAAGCGCTTAAATCCTGCGCCTAGTCACATGGTGTCACAACGGAGAGTCTCTGTGACAACCATCAGGACGATTTCTCGATGGCCCAAGTGAGTGTTACGGACGAGGAAGACGAAGAATCGGATGGTGGGCGGGAGTGCTCACGCTAGGCCTGCTCCGGTAGCTCAAGCCATAGCCTCCTCTTTTTTTTATGCCTGGTCATCAGCGCCGAAATGGTTCTTCAAGCAAAATCAAGGCTTCTGGCGCGTTGCGGGCGAAGTGCATGGAGGCTAGGAGAGGTTATTACTATGCGCCAATGGGCAGGATCTGCCGTTCCACGCGTCCTTCAAGCTCTTTTACCGCGGCGCGCCTACCTCATCTCCCTGCGCTCACTTTTCGCGATCTCGCGAGGCGCCGCTTGCAGCCTTGTTCATCGGCAGCCATTAACCGTGGCGCCAATGAACGGGCATGGAGCAAACCGCTCGGTAGTGAATGTCTGGGAGGGGTAGAGCGAAGAGTAGAACAACCGTCAAACCGCACCCACGACAGAGTATGGCTGAGATCTAAAATTACTCAGCTTTAGGGGGGCTTTCTCTGCCAGAAGTCACAAGCCTTCCTCATTGACATTGCATGCTACAACTCCGCTTAACCCAGTGTTTGATGGTACCAAAGGTTTCCGCGCATATCCTCATTTGTGATACATGAAACCTTCACAAGAGCTAGTTCCATCTTGGGTATGCCGCAAGCTCTGCCTAAAACGATAGACAGCGTGCGAACGACAAGTGACTCAGCTGCACTACTTGGTATAATCCCCAGCGCAGCTTAACCTCTGTAAGCAGAGTTAATCAGATGCCAGCCTAAAACTGTCTCCCGAGTTGTGGTGTGCGCGTCCCAGCCTGCTTTGGTGCTCCGTAGTGGTCCCGAGCGTCTGCGGTACACTGATGTCATCTCTGGCGGCGGAAGCACTTTAAATGCTCGCACTAAGCGACCGATGGCTGATTACTTTCTAAACTGGCCACGTCGTCGCGCATTTTCTCCCCTGTCCGCAACTATATCGGACTGCCATTTGCTTTTTTCTATTTTTACATGAGTTCCAAGAGACTCTTCTGAACCCTACTCATTGTCATGGCTCTCTTCTGGTCTCGCTTGAACGTTTTCGAAACCACGCGTTTTAAAATTGACCAGACTCTCTTGTGGACTTCTTTTGTCTTTAATAAAGAGTAAGCCTCCTTCGAAAGCTCTTTTTCGGCGCCTCATGGGCCTTACTGTAAACACGCCGCGTCACTCCCTTTCGTAGGCTGAGAGACTCGCACGCAGCGAGTGAAATTTAAAATCACAAAATAAGCTCAGCATCCGGCTAATAATGGCTCCGAATTAGGTGGGCTGAGCATTGCTCTGATCAAATCGACTTTTTTTCTCCTTCGTGGGTTATGGCTCGGAGTCGAGTCTATTTCGAACAGATGGATGCAAATTATCCATTGTTTCTTAAGTTAGAGACTCATCCGCTTCAAACGCATTTCGCGTCCCGCTAACATCCCTCAAGTTTTTCTCGCCTTCTCTCGCCAGCTATCTGGCTGTTTTGGCGACTGAGCCTTATGGTACATAAAAAAAATGCACTCTTGGGCACCCCTGTCATACTGGGTGCGGTGAACGTATTCTGTATCGATGTAAGAAAGAGTAAAATTTGAGTGCGGTCTTTCATATGTTTTTGCAAAATCCCAGCTGTGCACTCGCAAATTCTGAGAGATGCACATTAAAAACACCAATGAGGTGGTTGCGTCAAATTACGGTGTCGTTCATTCATGTTCTACTGCAGGCCGGTACGTAGGCATCTGCTTTTCCTTCCCAAGGACGAACGAGCCGCCTCAAACTATAGTCAAGCAACAAAAAATTGCATTTTATTGCCGAAGTCTATACTTCTCAATGACACATTCGTACTTAAAAGCTGCGTTGGTGAACTAATATGCTATTGCCAAGCATAGCTTATCTAGAATTTTTTCGGTGCACTCACTTATCACATTTCGAGATCAAAAACAGCATGCATGGATTTGGCTTGAAGAAGTGGTGCTGGGGAGCTTTTCAAGCTCTTCATATTGGCTACCCGAAGAGACCTTTAATCATGTTGTAAATTACAGCTGCTAAAAACAGCGCACTTTGTTGAGTAATATCTGATTTCCATAATTGTGTTTTCTGGCATCAACGATAATGCGAGTCCAATATTGGGATGCGATGTAGATGAAGGAAACAAATTGCTTATTCGCAAAACGAAGCAACACATTGGCATTGAATAAAATGCCAAGGATCTGTAATAGGTGAAGAAGAAGTTCCGATTCCCAATACAAATACTGATGACGACTTCTGCGTTCCACGATGATGTCAACGCGATTTAGCATCCTAGTTATTTTCGCTTTGATTCTATTTTCTTTATTTCTTGCTGATGTTGTACTTGATCCCCATCAAGACAAATACAATTGGGACTTCATAGGGCTATAAGTTTGCCGTCAGTTACACATTAACCATTATTAAACGAGCATCCGACATTTTGAGATAGCCGGCCCTCTCAAATTCGCACTGTCATGGCGGCACACAAGTTACGGATATCGACTGATGACCTCAATGAAACCGATTGTATTTAGGAGCGGCGTCCGCTTTTGATGAAGGATAAATGCGGTGCCCTTGTGTACCCAACGATGTTTTATCTTGCGACGTAAGTGCGAAATAA
Source organism: Amblyomma maculatum (assembly GCA_023969395.1). Classification (NCBI taxonomy): domain Eukaryota; kingdom Metazoa; phylum Arthropoda; class Arachnida; order Ixodida; family Ixodidae; genus Amblyomma; species Amblyomma maculatum. The sequence goes on from JAJIZL010039218.1 coordinate 44,435, forward strand.
GCAGCACCAGCATCATTGTCATCACCAAAACCAACTAAGAGTTGCGGGAAAAGCTGATCAACATCTTATGAGTGCGGCCTTCTTGCGCTTTTGTGCATTAGCATTTAGTGACAGCGGCCTTAAATTCGAACCGCTATTAACATATAACAATTTGTTTGTAGGATTAACGTACTATATATATGTTGCGGAAAAGTGAAACCGCCACTAAATAGGCATTTCATATTTATCATACGGTGTAAAGCGGAGGCCACTTTCATTGCTTGCAGAAACGCTTGCAGAAAAGAAGTGGGGCCACTTTCAGACAATAAATATATACTTGCGTGCGTTGTCTAGAAATGATAAAATACATAGCTGAGAAACTGTGCAGTTCTTGGCGAGGCCCATCTGCTTACCCACTTCTCGATAACAGATATAGTAGCACAGAATAGATGCTGAGTACTATAAAGAACTTTTCCAGCAGCCCAATTTTAAATTTTCTTATTACAGAGGTAATGTCCCTATTCATCAGAGACACCATTGCTGTCTGGGCCGACGTCGACGCTGTGAGCGAAAATGCACTAGTAGCATCGCACTGGCAGGTGGTAGGTGGCTGCTGATATGGCCCATCACTGAATGCGAGTAGGTTTCCTTGACCTTATAGTTAGTTGGAGCTGCTACCAGAATCACACAATCCAGATTCCTCGCATAGCGATTCAGACATGCTACTCATAGAACAAAAAGGCACGTTCACACGAATTGGTTAAAGCCTGACTTTATATGTCAGGTGGTAGCCTAGCTACCGCACCATACCTAAATGCCCTCCTTAACATTTGAGCTACTTGAGAACGACAAAAAAGAGAGTCCAAAATTATTCAGGTCTTGTTTCTGTTTTTACGATAAATTGGCAGCAAAGGAAAATGTTTTCGGAGGCACAAATAAACTTGCGAGGTGGTTACTCACCCCCAGCCTTTACCCACGTACCTTTCATCATCATCATCATCATCATCATCATCATCATCATCATCATCATCATCATCATCATCAGCCTGACTATACCCACTGAAGGGCGAAGGCCTCTCCCATATTTCTCCACTTTACCCGGTTCTGTGCTAGCTGCATCCACTTGACCCCTGCGAACTTCTTAACCTCATCAGCCTACCTAACTTTCTGCCGTCCCCTGCTACGCTTTCCTTCCCTTGGAATCCAGTTTGTTACCCTAAGCAACCATCGGTTATCCTCTCTTCGCAATACATGTCCTGCCCATGCCCATTTCTTCTTCTTTGTTTCCACTAGTATGTCGTTGACCTGAGTTATTTCTCTTAACCCCTCTGTACGCTTCCTATCTCTCAATGTTACCCCTACCATTTTTCGTTCCATAGCCCTCTGCGTTGTCCTCAACTTAAGTAGAACTCTCTTCGTTAGCCTCCACGTTTCAGCCCCCTAGGTCAGTACAGGTAGGATGCAACTGTTATATGCTTTCCTCTTTAGCGATACCGGTAAGCTGCTAGTCATCATCTATGAGTGCTTGCCAAATGCGCTCCATCCCAATCTTATTCTTCTTGTTATTTCCTTTTCATGGTCCGGAACTGCGGTTACTACCTGTCCTAAGTAGACATATTCGCCTACTACTTCCAGTACTTCGCTACCTAATGTAAACTGCTGTTCCTTTCCGAGGCCGTTGACATTACCTTAGTCTTCTGGAAATTGATTTTCAAGCCTACCTTTCTATGTTTCCTGTCTAGGTCACCAACCATTATTTGCAGTTAATCCCCCGAGTTGCTTAGCAAGGCAATGTCATCAGCGAATCGCAGATTACTGAGGTATTCTCCATCTACCCTTACCCCTAACTGCTCCCCTTCCAAGTCTCTGAATACTTCCTCTAAGCAAGCTGTGAATAGTACTGGGGAGATTTTGTCTGCTTGCCTAACACCTTTCTTTATCGGAATTTTGTTACTTTCTTTATGCACGTACCTTTGCGCCGCCGCAAATCTTCATGAAACATATCGGAATAGCTGGGCAGTACACGAGATATTTATCCTAAATACACCTTTCTGGAAGAGTTTTTATGGTGTGGATATGCAGATTCACCTTTCGTGTAGGACATAAAACAGAGGTCGTCAGACAAGCCTGGATCTTATAGGCTGGCGCAAAATCTGGCGGCGCCTATTCGAATGGCAAAGTTATATTGTCACGTAGTGTTGACAAGCCCAGCAGTCACAAATCAAGATGTTGGCATTGGACTTGAATGACACTCTTTGTGGGGCTGACTAGCACCCACAAAACGAATTCGCACATTTGGGGTGGCGATAACAGCATACGCAAATTTAAAGGCGGCGAGGGAACATCTAGATAAAGCCGCAAACAGTGAATAGCACAGCCTAGAACATTGCACAAGAATACATTACTGGCAAGAGTCTTCGTGACATCGCCAGGCGCATCTAGCACAACAATGAACTGATAAAGCTTAGCCTGGAGACAACGATCGTGAACAAAGAATATAGAATTGGTCCGCGTCCCAGAATCAGAGTGATAAAGCCCTATGCCGGCGCTAGTCGAAAATGAAATAAAAATTTGAATGGTTTCCGGCATTATACACACGTTTTAAAGAACATCACTGAATTAGCGCCATGAAAAAACATTTTAAATACCGATACTGTGATGCTGTTATTGGGCTCAGGTCCATTCAGGAGCTCTGGCCAGGTACCAGATGAGGCTCAAGAACACATGCACGCATTGTTGTTTTGACGGGACGGCTACAAATCACTAACACTCGAATACAGCCTAAGCTTTGGTCTACTAGTGCACGTCCAAAAGCGTGCTACTGCTGCTTAGTCCGTCGTGAAATTTATGCCGGTGCAGGCGAGCCCGATGGTGCTCTGGAATCCGGTTGAGGCTACAGAGACCGGCGGCCGGGGCATGACGCGGGAGCTGTTCACGACCAGGCATCCGAGTACCAGGTAGCGCAGCAGGCCATGCTCAGGCGTCCCAGTGCTCAGTACTGCGGTGGGCACACTCTGGTACTGCGGCGGCACAATTGCGGTGGTCAGGCGCGATGATAAAGGCGAGCTGCCTTCGGGTGTTGTCCACAGGATGGCGGCGCTCTGTGCGGCACCAGATTCCGGACCATGTGCCGGGCAAGTGCTGACAAACCGGCCTTTGAAGCCAGGCTCAGCACGGTGAAACGAGCCGCACAGTGGCATTCCTGGACATCCGTCCCATAGTGCACTTGCTTTAGATCTAGAAGAAGAAGATGATGTAGTGTACGACTTTGTACAAATCCTACCTAGACACCGCAACGGTACGGGCACCTACATTCTCAACCTTTACAGTAAACCCACCCAAATTGCCTTCCCTTGCGCCAGGGTGTTCACAAAGGCACTCACTGTCGCCCAAGGAGCTCCGCTCCCTATTTTGGGCGATGTCAATGCGCAACACCCATCCTGGGGCTACCCGAAAGCAAATAAGAAAGGCTGCATCCTAGCAGACACCATATCAAACCTCATGCTTACCATGTTGAACGACCCGACCCAACCTACTCGACTTGGCAACAGTGTCACGCGTGACACCAGCCCCGATCTCACACTAACCCACGGCGGTAAAGCTTGCCTATGGGAAAACACACTGGAAACTTTAGGCAGTGACTATTTCATTCTGATCATCCATCTTGCAAGCAAAACGTATCGACATATGCGCGGTACTGCCAAAATCACTGATTGGACCGCGTTTCGAAAAGAGCAAGCTGACCTTGATCACTCAGATATCACTGATTACGCTTCCTAGGCATCGGACTTTAGGCACCTGTCCTCTAAGTACACCCGAACCCTGAAAACATCTTTAGACCGCCCTGCTATTGACTCCCATCTCCTGCACCTGTGGGACGCCCGCAGAGGCCTGGTGAAACGTTGGCGCCCCCAGCGCCACAACAGAACGCTCAAACGCCGCATCGCAACCCTAACGCAAGCTGCAGAGGACTATGCATGGAACCTTGCTCAGTCAAATTGGCTGACAAGATGTGATTCCCTGAGTGGTAACCTTAGCTCGAAACAAACTTGGAGCTTACTCAGATGCCTCATTGACCCCAACAACTCCAAAGGCGACCAACGCAAGAACCTTGCTAGGGCTCTACATGGTTAAGGGGGCTTCAATAGAGATCTCGTACAAACCATCAAACAAAAGTACCTCTGCACCACAGTCGACACAGACCCCCTCCCTCCCTATAATGGGCAGCCAAACGAGAAACTAGATGCGGAATTCACCGTCAAAGAAATACAGGCCGCCATCCTAGCCACGCGCAGAGGCACAGCTCCTGGGAAAGACAAGATCACGGTGGGACTCCTCGCCAATCTCCACGACGCAGCCCTCACGCAGCTCGCAAATTAAATTAACAACTGTTGGCTCATGGGCCGGCTGCCAAACGAGTGGAAGACTGCGGAGGTGCACTTCATCCCCAAACCGGGCAAACCCATAAATATTAAAAATCTACGGCCCATCTCTCTCACCTCCTGCGTAGGGAAAGTTATGGAAATGGCGGTACACATCAGGCTCACCCGATAGGGAAAGTTATGAAGAAGGCGGTACACATCAGGCTCACCCGATATCTTGAAGAAAACGACTTGTACCCACACACCATGTTCGAATTCCGGCCTGGCCTATCCACCCAAGATATACTCCTCCAGCTTAAGGAAGAAGTCATAAACCCCCCTAACAAGCCTTTCTTCAGGACAATTCTCGCTCTTGACCTCAAGGGGGCGTTTGATACCGTAAAGCACCACTCTATTTTGGAAAATATGAGCCACATTAATTGTGGTGCAAGGACCTATGCATATGTTAAAGATTTCGTTCACGGTCGTACCGTCTACGCCGACCTCGGTCTGGCAGAACCCAGCCAAATACAGCTAGGCACACGCGGCACGCCACAGGGTGCTGTTCTATAACCCTTAATTTTCAATATTGCTTTAATCAAACTCCCAGCCCAGCTAAATCAGGTATCGCATCTACGGTACGCCTTCTACAAGGATGACATCACTATTTGGACCACGGCCTATTCTACCGCGGAAATCGAAGACCGCCTTCAAGAGGCCGTAACCATCGTGCAAGCCTACGCCGCTAACTGCGGCCTTACTTGCTCCCCCAAAAAGTCGGAGTTGCTGGTACTACACTGCAGACCCACTGTTGAAGTCAACCTCAATGGAAACCTATTAACACAGAAGGACACCATCAGGGTTCTAGGGCTTTACATCAACGACAAGGGCAGAAATGTGTACGCCCTCACTCGGCTCAAAAACACCAGTCTGCAGGTTGCGCGTATGATAGCCAGGGTCACTACCAACTACAGGGGTATGCTCGAACAAGACACCCTGCGCCTGGTTCAAGCATTCATCATTAATAGAATTGTGTATTCGACACCGCATCTGCACCTCAAAACGGGAGACTATAAGCAAATCGACTTCATTATACGAAACACAGTTAAAAAGGCGCTGGGCCGGCCCCAAAGCACTTCCACAGAACGTCTTTTGCAATTAGGGGTGCACAATAGAGCCGAAGAACTCCCTGCCGCCCAACGCGCCACCCAGATAAATCGACTAGCAGCAACCCGCACGGGCCAGACCGTTCTTATGGACCTTAAACTGACTAGCCCGCAAGGTCTCGTACAAAAACAGGCTATACCGCCCGGGTGGTCAGACTCGTTCATAGCCAATCCCCTACCCCGCAATATGCATCCTCTGTTCCACCAAGGGCGCCGGAAGGCGCGGGCCAAATACATCCAGGAAAAGTACGGGACGGACACTGAATCCTACTACGTAGACGCAGCTAAGTCAGAAGCGGGGTACACGGTAGCGGTTGGGATTCACCAACAACAACTGGTTGATGCACTCACCATCTGCGATGGCAATATAGAAATGGCGGAGAAGGTGGCCATTGCTTTAGCCGCCACGCATACCACCTGCGCCTATATAATAACCGACTCTATGGCTGCCTACCGCAAAAACATCAAAGGGCGAATATGTCCCCAGGCTGCCAGAATTTTGAAAACTTATGGACACCCCGAACAAGACAAATGCCTCGTCTAGACACAGGGACATCAAGGCGTGGAAGGAAACGAGTGCGCCCATGCCGCTGCCCGAGCTGTCCTCCCCCGGGACTCGACCCCTCCATCCTCCACACCGCCCTATACCGGCCCTCTGGCGACGTATGCGGAGAGGTTACAGCACTGCAGACTCTCTTGCAGAAAATATCCACCCCCAGCCAAGGGGCTCTCCAAAGCGGAGGAAGTTAGATGGCGACGCCTACAGACAGGTACATATAACACACCAGCCCGTTTAAACACAGTACACCCCGGGTTCTGCGACCCCAAATGCAAATATTGCGGGGAAAAGGCAGGCCTGCACCACATGGTGTGGACCTGCCCACACAATCCTCCAGATGATCCGAATACAGTGCCAACAATTGAGGGGTGGGAGGCTGCCCTATCCAGCTCTGTACTAGAGCCCCAACGGGCCCTCGTGACACGCGCGCGGGAGCGGCAGCCGCTGGAGTGCCGGACTAGGGACCCCACCTACACATCCCCCTCTCTTAAATATACTTAATAAAGTTTTTCACTCACTCCCGTGCCTTGAACGAACTCACACGCGGTGGCTCGCCCCGCACGCGGCTGCATTTCACTTCCTATTCAGGGGCCAGCCGCGCGATCGCACTCGAGATTACCTTATGAAACCTTCGCAATCACCACATTCACAGATTAAAAAACATGAAAAGACTCGCGCGATCACCCCGGACTGTATGATACTTGCCGTGTGCGACACATCAAACTTAGAAAGAACACAAAGAATAGGGTATAGCGTTTCTTTAAAATGCAAAACTAAATTTCTTGCTTCAAGTAACTCAGTGACTAAAGGCTCTCCTACTGTACGTAAGCTCTTCAATGGTTAGTGGCAGGCGTCAGAGATACGCAACGTGTTCCGTTACAGGTCTTACAAACAAGCACCTTGGGTGAGTAATATTTTCAAGATCTTTGCAACTCGTTTTACTTACCAGACATTATTGAAATACGTTTCCTTTTATTGCGGCTACTTTCAATATGTGCTTTATGTGTATAAAATTCTGTCAAAACACATATTTAAGATCCCAGTCAAGAGAGTATTCCTTCTCTCTTGTTTGAGCAAAAAAAGGAATTGATTCAGCTGTTCGCGGAAGAGGCTTTTGGGAGGCTATATTGTTTCAAGCCGTGTTTCCTTAAGAGTGAAGTTTGTAGTGCTTTCTATGTAATATGTTTAAAAAGAAAAGACACGCTGAAGTGCATAACAGCCGTCAGCAAATGTGTGCGTTTTTTTTTTTTAATTTATTACGTTGTTTTATACAATGCATCTAATAACACTAACTTTCGTTTGCTGGGAGGGGCCAACCAAAGACAGGAACATAGGGTGAATTGAAAGTGATTTCATTTTCTTCTTGTTTCTGCGACTGCTTGACCCCCTGTCCAACTGCTAATGATAAACGTCAAGAATGTTTCTGTAGGAGCGGCCAACGTGGTCATATCATAATTTGCAGCCTCATTCTTGTGAAGCTTCGTCCTGTGTTAACAAAATGAATTCAAAGATTTTTTCTCTTGCTATATTTCAAAGAAGGAATATAAGCATTTTATCAGAAGTAGCAGAGACTCGTGGATGTCAGTGCCTTAGCCTTGGGTTGAGCAACTTACAGACCCAAGACAAGCCAAGAAGCAACCACTTTTACTGACCAATGACTTTACGCAAAAAGATTTAAACTAGGCTGCTTGAAGAAAACACTACGCATGAAACTGGCTTTCATACCTTTTGGACTCAAACCTCTAAATGAGAGCACTAGCACACGCTGCTTTTTCAGAAGTCACATTTGAAAAATGTTTACAATAGCCTTCAATAGATTAATTCTAGGTGTCCACTATGGCGGTTTGTCCAACCGGAAGCATAGAGAACATAAATGTATTTCCCAAAAGCTGCGTCAACATAATGAAAACGTCCCCTTCACCTAAATAAGTGCAGGCTTCGAACATTCCGTTATATCCACCCAATAGCATACTGCGCCATCCTTACCACAAAACATATCCTTAAAGTTATGAAAAAAGTTATTGATAAAAAAGGCGACGTTTACAAAGACTGTTGTGTTTACTCACCAGGCGAAGCTTCAGCACCTCCTAATTCCATCCATTAAAACATGCATTATCATAATTAACACGGTACTCGCTAGTATAACTAGGTTGAAGCAATTCTTAAACCTTTTAAAGTTTTTTTCGAAGCTGCGGCAGAACTTTGCTGGTTTGCGCCGAAAAGATGAAGGACAGCATATGTAAGTGCTCTGCGGGAAAGCCGATTACGATATTTATTTGCTAGAAACTGCTAACGGGGATTCAGTGATGCAATGCAGTCATATTATTACGAAGACGATGAAGCGGGCAGGGGCGCTGGGCGGAGCGCTCGCGCCAGGCCCGATGGTCATTAAAGCATATTTCATCATCATATCATCACATCGTTCTGTTTCTGTTTTGTCGCCATGTTCCATCGCTTGCCAAACGCCACCACGCAACTTTTCGTTAGAAGTGCGGTTCACCCCATCATCGCCATGCACCGTTGACGCCAACCGTATGCCGGGTCCATCGGCCGAAAGCCCGTGGAGATCGCCGCCAGCTCTTCCCCAGCCCTTTCTCCTCGGGCCCGACCAGCCGCTCTCTCCAGCCCCGTCCCCAGCCCTGAACACAACACACGATGTCCAGGAGGAGCCCAAAGCCAACCTGACCGACCCCACGATGACGAGACCTCACAACCACTCGAGCGAAGATAGCACCCCAGCCCAAGCCGTTGGGCGTGTCCATGAGCTTTGCCTTCGGCAAACGGTGAACATTGGACCTGATGCTCCGGGGCAAGCATTCATCCCATCTTCGTATCCATAGTAGTACCAAGCATTACACCTCCGAGTCCTCCGCCTGTGTTCATTTGTCACAGCATGCATTGGATTACAAGCCATCGATCGGGATGATCACTCGGTGACCCCTGGTCATGTTATGAAGACGACGAAGCGGGCAGTGGCGCAGGGCGAAGCACTCGCGCTAGGCCCGCTGGCTTTTAAAGCATATTTCAACACCATGTCATCATGTTGTTTCGTTTATGTTCTTTCACCCTGTTCCATCGCTTGCGATATGCCACCAAGAAACAATATCATTAGATAGCTGACGCACAAAATATACGAAATGTAATATTTATATTTTACGCTAGGATGATACAGACAAAAATAAGCTCGTAAGTTTCTGTGAAATGCCACAAAGAAACAAGAAACGGTGTGATACCGAAAACAATAGTGATAAAGGAACCAGAGCGAATGTATACGACTTCGGCAGATTCTGCGTACAAGTGAAGAATGTATGAAAAGTTTCAAAATGGCAGCCCGAGCTGGAGCTAAAAAATAGGCATAT
>JAJIZL010039221.1:10485-61098 GCA_023969395.1 Amblyomma maculatum
GCCGTTGCTCGCCCCCGATGAGCCGCTGCGTGGGGGCTAAGTGCCGCGCCTATTGTCGCCTTCTACAGGGCGTTTAGTGAGCGCTTGGGGCAGGGCAAAACGGCTTCAGTATCGGGGTCTCTCTGCCCCGATGTTTCGCGACACAGCGGGAGATCGCTGGGCTGATTGCCTACTTGGGAGGGCCGAGGGTCGCGCCTATTGTCGCCTTCTGCAGGACATTTATAGAGCGCTTGTGGCAGTGCAAAAAGCTTCATTAACGGCGTCTCCCTGCACCCATGCTTGGCGCCACGGCGGGAGAACACTGGACGAGCTGGCCGTAAAGTGGTTCGCAGAAGCGTGCCACTGTTGTTCCCGGCTGATAATTGGATGCTCTGTCGTTCGCTGCTTGGCGACGCCTCGGGGCGAAGGGGCGAAACAAACCAAGCCTCCCGCGCGCCCGCGCGCCCGCGCCCAAGAAAAGGGGAGAAAATGAGAAAAAAAACTACAGCGCTCGCTCCTTGGCCTGGGCGCGTGGGGGGTTCGGCCACCAGCGCGACTCCACGTGCGAGTCGCTTTTCACTGCGGCCCTAGAGCTGTGATTTAAGTGCTGCCTTTGCGTCTTGCCGAATTAATGAGTCTATTTGCTCATTATTTCGGCAAGCAAATTACCGAAAAGCACTAGTAACGAGAGACTACTCGAACTTGGAGTCCAAATTACAATACATGAACTTCGAGAGGCCCATTTACAAGCACAATACCTCAGATTAGCTGCTACAACTACCGGACGACATATACTCACTAAGCTAGGCATCACTATTCCTGCAAACAATTCATCCCTATTTATGCTGCCTAGCCACATTTACACTTCAATCTGTGTCAAACCATTACCGCGGAACATGCACCCCCACTATGACCAAGGTCGCAGGAAGGCGCGCGCGGCAGCGCTCCACAAATGGTACGGGAACGAGCCCGATGCCGTTTGGGTAGATGCCGCCTGCAATGAGAGCGGAGCCACTGCAGTTGTACACAACCCCCACATTTCCCCCTTAACTATTGAGCTTCCTTCAGGCACGACCCCTGAAGAAGCCGAGGAGACCGCAATAGCTATTGCTCTGGCATACACCGATGCCAGTTATATACTCAGTGATTCAGAAACTGCCATTCTAAATTATGCCAGGGGCCGGGTTCATCCTCCGGCGCACCGCTTGCTGCACATGCCCACCTCCCACCTCCCCCGACGGATTGAGCTCATCTGGGTGCCTGCGCACTCGGGAAATCGCGGCAACGAGGCTGCCGACTCCTTAGCCCGAGGGTCTAGAAACCGGGCACAGGCGGACCTCATGGGGGATTTCTCGAAGGATCGTATGCACTCGTTTGCTGAGTTCACCGCAAACTCCCGCGCTGAGCGCCTCATCTATCCTTCACCCCACCCATCCCTCACTATCAGAGAGCAGTCAATCTGGCGTCGTCTGCAGACACGAACTCTACCGACACCAGCTCTACTTTCTAAATTTAGGCCGGTATCCATCATATGCACTCTGTGCTCCCACCCCAAGGCCACTCTTACCCACATTCTTTTATCCTGCCCTGCGTCTGCTCCCCCCGCCGGGCCGCTGCCTCTCCGAACCTGGGAGGACTGGGAGACCTCACTGCGATCAGCAAACCCGGCCAGGCAGAAGATCGTCGTCAGCCGTGCCGCCTACGTCATGGATAAACATAATATGAACGTTTAGATCGTGAGTGGGGTCGCGCGGAGACCCAGGAGGCCTGCGTGCCTCGAATGCTTCTGCAAATAAAGTTTTTTTCTCTCCTCCTACAGCTGTGATTGTTCCTCTTCTGCGCATATTGTCAGTGCCACACCAAAAACTGACCACAATGGTTCTTGTCTGCTGCTTCCCCTATATTACCTGTACGATGTTTAAAATGGAGCAGTGTACGACCTGTCAGCGATTCCTTGATGCTCTCTTCTCTAATGCGCAGTAATTGTGTAATATATATATGCACGTTAACATATGCAGGCTTAGATGAAAATAACATATATGAGGTGTAATTCCTTGGCAGTCACATAACTAAAACGAAGAAAACTAGCCGGAGTCAAAACTGAGCTGTAAAATACTTATTCCGAAAGCTATAGCGAATCAAGTAGTTAACGACTGCTGCGAGTATGGCTTAGACAAGCTCCTATTATTTGTCATAGATGGGCTAGGTGCAGCATTTCCGGAATGGCGCATGCCCGATGTTCATGAATTAGAGCGCGCTTATATCGTAAGGATTGAATGGCATTCTTAAGACGTTTTCTGCGGTTTGCTGGTACAAGCATCTGGTAATCAGCCCGAACGCGGACTAATATCAAACATTGACTTCCATAGTCCAGAGCCTGCATCCGTGTAGTAGAACAGCTGCACCACAGTTTTTAGAAATGTATTCTCTGGGTGGCCTCTGCGCACAGCTTTAGCAAACACTAGAATGAAATCAATCACGTAGTGTTTTAAAATCAGAAATTGCAGAGAGGATTCCAGGCTTCCGTTTGTCGTGTCATTAGCACATGTCCCTGCATTCCTTGATTTCGTGTTTTGTTTTTTTTCCTTCCGTTTAGAAAGTAGGAAATTTTATTATCAGAATATTTTGGCGTTCTTGTAGTATATCCATTGCTGGTTTGGGAATGTTTTTTTTTATTTTTCGATATTTTTTCTTTAGACGTTGCCTTTATTTCAAAGATGCATCCGAAGAAGTTACCCACTTTAGATATAATTCTCATGCATTACTGTTTTTTATACCGCTGAATTTGAACACGCCTGAATTCGCTTCCCGTCAAGAAAGCTTGGGCAGGCACGTACGGGCCACACAATCATGTTCCTAGCCGACTCGCAAGTTTTTTACGGTAAGAAAATGTAGTAGATTGCTCTGCTATGAAAAGAATCAATTGCATGCCGTATTTATAGCTTTTTTTGCTTTAGCATCTTAGCTTGTGGGTCACATGTATCCTAAGTAAAACGTAAAACAGTGTATTAGCATGCATTTTGCGCAATTCCGAATAATATATTTCAAACATTATTTTGCTAATTTTATTGCAACATTTTTATGCCACCTTTAACCAACGAAGACCACGGCAGGGGTGCACACATTATGGTAGTGTTTTGAGATTCCTAAGCAAATACTATCTCATAGCTGCGCTTTTCCCTGCAAAAATCAAACGATGATATTTCGCCATTTGACCACTTGACATATGGCTGTGAACGGCCCACAAGGCATTTTCCCTGCTTTTGTCCTCTTTCACTGCGTTTGCCTCCACCGCGCCTCACCTTCGCAGCTCTTCTCCTGGCTTGCCCCTTTTTCATTGAAGTTGCCCATTCCTCTCCCCGCGCAAGGCGCTTTTTTCATTGTGATTTTTTTCTCTCGCCTGCTCGAACCTGTTTCCCCTCTCGCCTAAATGCCCTGCACGTGTCTTATTCCCTTTCTCCTAGTCCTTCTACACATCTTTCAGCTGCATACCTTGCCTTCCCGCGTTCTTCCCAGTCGGGGTGCGCTCGAGCAGTTGAGTACAATAGGTAATGAGTTTGGTTTAGTAGCCTGCCTGACAACCAGCGCGACAAGAATGTTTGCCGCTCGTGGTGAGCTGTTCGTATTCCCCATGGCGGCGGCGGCGCACACGTGTGCGTTTGGAGTCCAGGCTTACGTTCGGCTGTGGTTCTTTGCAAGCGAAAAGGCAAGCCACATCTGACACCTTACGAAAGCTCCGGCGTAGTCCAGAATCCGGTCAACAAAGTCTTATTTGTGAGTTCTACTCTCTGTTTACTTTGAGACAATTTTGGAAATTAAATGTTCTGGGCGGTTTGTTGATTGCTCGATGTGGCGTTTCATTTAAATTTTTTTTTTCAGGAGAAAAAGCTATGCGCATACTGATATTTAGGACAACTTTCCTTAAGAAATATCTTAGTTACGTAGCGCAGGAAGTAATACTTCTAGGAATGGATGCATCCAGGGGACGCTGATAATTGTTAGGATTAGGTGCAATATCGTATCGCATCTTATGCGATTGTGGAAATATAGGTCACCTATCATTTGTGCAAGACAAGAATCTTACTCGCGTGGTTTTGCAGTTCAGCAAGACACTAAAGACTTATCAGATACAAGCGATTGACTGAACTTAGCCAGAAGGAGGTAGGGATGCAACTAAGTGAAAAAACTATAACTGTCGTTTGTACAGTGGGCATTTTGTAAAACTTTCGACTATCCCAGTCGTACCTAATTTTCATGCACCCCGAGTGACATAAGCACACTATTTAAATTCATTTTTTTATAAAAGTGGCCTCCGATTCCTGTATTCAGCGTATTTAACTTAGTTCTGCTGTCCTTTCGGGTCGAATATTTTTGTCCAATATAAAAATAAAGCATCGTTCAATGTTCATATACAGATTTCTCATCTGGGGAGAGAGGGGCAGGAATTGAAGCAGATTGCAGAGAATGAGAGGTGGTAGTGAGTTGCTTCACCGTTGCTACGGGAGATTAGGAAATGAGCTTTTGAAGCTGTGCAGGGCACACAAGGCAAATCTCAATCTGAACTTCACTACTATTTAATTTCAGTATATCATCGAAATAATAACTCTAACCACGTAACATATTTTTCTGCACTGTTTTGTGCATTGTTCGTCAGACAGTGCACATCTGATGAACATGATGTTGATCTAACTGTTTGTTTTTAGTTTAGGGTCTTCCAGTCGGCTAAGCTCGAGAAAGCGCACGTCCACGGAAGAAGCCTCACATCAATGGTTTCCGCTTTACGATGATAGTTACTTGTTGCAGATTTAAATCACCACTAATAGTAGCAACCTTTCGCAAAGTATAGTTTACTGCAACATCTTGACAATTTGTCATTAGTGTTTCCGAACGCTAGTTCCATCAAGGGATAAATAATGTATGCAATCTATGATTACGTGACATCCTCTGTTTAATAACAACCACGCTCGATTTTTCTTTTTGTCAAATAATGAACCTGATTTATTTTGAATGCAAAGTGCGGTTGGGAAATCCATTTCTTGGCCGTCAGTGCACAAATAACTTGAGCAGGGGCCGAATCCACGAACGAGTTCGCTTTCTCTCTCGCCGCCTCGCTCCATTGGCTGCGCGTCGCCACCGCTGGCGGTGACGTCCTTTCCCGAAGGCGGGACCACGAATTTCGTTGACGTCACGAGACATGTCAATCAAATGAAAGCGAACGCGTTCGGTCGCTGTGTGTGGAACTCGGAAAGTGGCGTTCGCTTCAGCGCGAGAATCATGCCGTACGTGCCCCCCGTCGCTCCGCTGTTGATCGCAGTGCTCAGCGGATGTGATCGGCGTTTTCGGCTGTCGCGCGTACATGACGATCCTTTCGACATGCCTGACGATGCCTTCCGAAGGCCCTTCAGACTGTCGAAGGGGCTTGTACGCCGGCTATGCGAAGATGTAAAACCCCACCTTGGCCCAACGAGGAAAAGCGCGCTCACAACAGAGCGGAAAGTACTCTGCGCGCTGCGGTTCTTCGCTACCGGAGGCTTCCAGGCGGCCGTCGGCAGCGAGGCAACTATACAGCTCCCGCAGTCGTTGGTGAGCCGTACGATTTTGGCCGTCACTCAGGCAATCGTGCGTGTCGGCACAGAGAAAAACTGGGTGTTGTTTCCTTCGACTCCCGAGGAAAAGGCCCGTGCCAAGGCAGAGCAACCGAGATGGGACCGCCCAGCAAAGCCGATTGGCTGTTCTCTGCCCCCAGCGTTCATCCCACCCTTCTCCTCCCGATGCCTACGTCAAATTGACGTCACGGCAAAGCGGACGCGTTCCAAAGCGAACTCTTTCGTGGATTCGGCCCCAGATACTATATGCGAAAAGGCTGCGGAGGACCTGGCAGTAACAAGTTATGTAAGGGTGGCTGCCAGGAGCCTAATATCCAGGGCCTACTAGCGAATCCTTGTGCACAGAGCCACGCATCCATGGCTCGCACCCCCTTCCTACAGTCGGAACTACCTGCTGTCTCTGCCACCCCTTGGGCCTGCAAAGAGCCCCCACGATCATCCCAACCACCTTCTGCAAGCCGGCCTTGTACGCCCCATGCACGTGTCTTGGTTTGCCGCGCGTTCTCGTGACACTTGAAATAAAATAAAGTTTGTTTTTTGAAAAAGTTGGTTCCCTTTTTGCATGACTGCTCGTCGCTCATGTGCAAAAGGTTTCATATGAAACCCCCCTTCTGTGGGTGGGCAAGCGGTGTAAGTCCGAATTTTCGGAGTCTGCATTGTGTATTGAACTATTGCCTACCGCTTCCTTTGTCGATTAGACAAAACAAATTGCAGAATACACAAGTGGTGTAGAACTATGTGGGGTGCCCCTGGTCGGATTTCCCACTGGCCTAGGAATTCAACGGCCACCTTGATATGGAAGCATTTTGGGCCAGGTTGCATCTGGCTGCCCCTATTCCAAGCCTTCGCATTAATCTCGGGTTATCAATATTCCGGCACATATAGGTGTAATCATGGTGCAAAAGCGGGAATGGCTGGACATGGGCGTAATCATAGCACAAGTGCGGGTAAGATGGCTGAATACAGGCAAAATCATGGCACAAATGGGGTAGGATGGATGGATATGGGCGAAGTACCGGCAGGAGCGCGGGGATAGGTACGCTCTACGTGGGCGTAATCTTGGTGCTAGCGTAGCGGCAGGTTGGCTGCCACGCGCATGTTTGGCGAGAATGTGGCGACACTTGGCTCTACGCGAGTATACCCCTGGCGACTGGCTGGCTGTATGCAGGCAATAAAATGGCGACGGGTTGGCATACTAATGACATAATTGATAGGGCCATGGTTGGAAAATGTAATTTGCCCAAACGCCAATGAAGGACCTATATTCATGCCAACTTTTGCCACCAGAATGCCAATCAAGGACCATTGCTTTTGTGCTGCTTGGGTAGCGTTCCTTGGCGCACGTTCAGTTGTGGCATTACAGATGGCAGGGACGCGTCCCGCCTTGGCCCATTAGAACGTCGCAAAAGGGGACACTGTCCACGACATCACGAGCCGTGAAAGGCTTTCGCCTTAGCACCTGCAACAAAACTTCAGATCGGATTATCGTTTTTTTTTTCCGTCATGGCCACTTGCCCACTGTTTGTCGTTGTTGTTGTGGCTGTAGGAAGAAGGAAAAGAATATGCATGGCCTGCTACTGGCTCTGTACCTTAGCGACCTCCGCTGCAGAGACGCCCTGCAAACGGAATTCTCTCTCTCCCTGTACTTTAATCAGGGTTCGAATTTTGTACGCTGAAGGCCCCGCCGGGGTGGTGCAGTGGTGAGACGCCCGACACCTGTGCTGGAGTGCCCGGGTTCGAACCCGACCTCGGCGGCTGCGATTCGATGGGGGCGAAACGAAGAGACGTCCGTGTGCTGTGCGATGTCAGCGCACGTTAATGATCCCCAGGTGGTCAAAATTACTCCGTAGCCCTCCACTACGGCTCCTCTTTCTCTCTTTCTACTTTCACACCCATCTTCCTCCCTTCCCTTACGGCGCGGTTGCGGTGTCCACAGAAAACAAGTGAGACAGTTACGCGCCTTTCCCTTCCTATAAATAAATCAGTTTGTACGCTGACGAACAGCATAGCTTGTTTCTATGTGGCTCAGGTGTCCACAGAAACCAGCGGTTGCTAGGCAACGGCGCCGCAAGGAGTGGTGCGACCACGGCACTACCACAGCTACAGCGAAACTGACTGTCTGGCCAAGGTAGCTAGCTCTCACTGCCCCGCCGGGGTGACGCAGTGCTTAGGGCGCTCGACTACTGTGCCCAAGGAAGCGCGATCGAATCTTGGCCTCGGCAGCCACTTTTCGATGGAGGAGAAAAGCTAGGCGTCCGTGTGCTGTGCGATATCAACGCACTATAAAGAACCCCAGGTGGTCGAAATTTCCGGAGTCTTCCACTACGGCGTCTCTCATAGCCTGAGTTGCTTTGGGACGTTAAACCCCAAAACCAAACCAATCCAAAAATAATTGATTCACAGGAAAGAAAATTCGCAAAATCTGTCACACTTGTTCTTTTTCTTGTTGATTTATAGGAAGGGAAAGGCGCGATAACTGTCTCGCTTTCTGTGGACGCCTCCACCGCGCCGTAAGAACAGACAGGAAGGTTGGAATGAAAGCGGAAAGAGAGAGAGGGATGCCTTAGTGGAGTTCCTCGGAGTAATTGGACCACCCGGGGATCCTAAAGTGGCCCCGCCGGGGTGGTGCAGTGGTAAGCCGCCCGACTACTGTGCCGGAGTTCCCGGGTTCGAACCCGACCACGGCGGCTGCGTTTCGATGGAGGCGAAACGAAGTGGCGTCCGTATGCTGTGCGATGTCAGCGCACGTTAAAGATCCCCAGGTGGTCGAAATTACTCCGTAGCCCTCCACTACGGCTCCCCTTTCTCTCTTCCCACTTTCAATCCCACCTTTCTCCCTTCCCTTACGGCGCGGTTCAGGTGTCCACAGAGCAAGTGTGACAGTTACTGCGCCTTTCCTTTCCTGTGAACCAATTATTATTATTATTATTATTATTATTATTATCCTAACGTGTACTGACGTCGCACAGCACGCGGACGTCTCTTCGTTTCGCCTCCAACAAACGCAGCTGCCGAGGTCGGGTTCGAACCCAGGTACTCCAGCACAGTGGTCGGGCGTCTTACCACTGCACCACCCCGGCGGGGCTCACACTTATTCTGTGGAAGCCTGAACCGCGTCGTTGAGGGGAGAGGAAAGTGGGAGTGAAAGTGGAAAGATCTCTTAAAAGCCTGGCCTGCGTGCCAATTATTAAGGTAATGTAATTCAACCCTATACAACTATCCGGGCAAAGAAATGTTTCTTATATATATCTCTCTGTGCGAGATGTCATAATCCACGAGATTCCGCGAGATGTGTTCTTCCCTAGCGTTCCTGCCATGCCGGCCTCGGCGGCAGCTTTTCGCTGGGGGCGAAAAGCAAGGCGCCCGTGTTCTGTGCGATGTGAGTGCACGTTAAAGACCCTAGGTGGTAGAAATTTCCGGAGTCCTCCACTATGGCGTCTCTCATAGCCTGAGTTGCTTTGGGACGTTAAACTCCACAAACTAAGCCAAACCATCTGCAAACCCACACTTGAACGCGACACGACAGGCGCAATGGTGTAGCGTCCGAATACAGTTGCCGGAGAAAGTGGTGACAGATACTGCACCTTTTAAGGCGAAAGCCTTTAATGGCTCATACTGTCATTGATAAAGTGTGTCCCGCTTTCTCGGCGGCTATTGCGTGGCGTTCCTTGGTGCGCCGTTCACGTGTAGGATTGCAGGTGGCAGGAACGCAAGACCAGATGAGACTTCTGGAGGATAGGCGCAGAATCTTTCACACTTTCTTCAAGTGTGCATTTGGATGGTAGGCCAGTGCTCCTGTCTCGTGGCGTTCCTTGGCGCGCGTTCAAGTGTGGGATGGCAGATGGCAGTGGCAGGAGCGCTAGATAAGATGATACTTAGACGTTCGCCTTTAAATACTTTAGTCGCTAAAGTCCGTCGTAATTTTTCTATTCCTGCAAATCAAATACAATTTTATATAGCACTGCAACAAACGCCGATTATAATAGGTAAATTATGAGAGGCAACTCTTGGAGAGGAAGCTTAGGCTTTCGCCAATTTTATCCCTGCAGACATGTACTGTTGAATTCTAATGGCAGATCCAGAGAAGGGTTTCCTGCTCTGGCCAGAGAAATTCTATTTCAATGGCAGAGCGGGAGCGCAAGTTGTCTGTTCCAATGGAACATAAGGATCTCGCGTCAATCCCGGATCGCTCCGTGGAGCAATGATATTTGCTCGGCCAAAAGCGGTAGGTTTGCCCGGAAGCCAGAGTGACATTGTACCCGCTTCCGTTTCACGTCACGACTAACTGCGGCAGCTCCGCTTCACATCGTCGCGGTGCTTCGCAAAGCGATGGACGACATGGACGCTGCCCATAGTATGGCAACTGCTGTGTGTTTTTTTTAATTTGCACTCTATTGCATTAGGAACTGTGCAGAGTGCTTCAGAGAAATAGCACCAGTCAATGTCATCCTAGTCGAATTCTGGAAGAAGGATTAAATGGGAATGAACCGCGCGCGTAATGAGAAGGAATGATAGTCGATGGTCGCTAAGGGCAAACATTTCGATTACAAAGGTACACAAGCGTAGGAGGGCGCGTCAGAATGGTAAGTTATTGTGTTAAACGTTTACAGAAGTCAGGCGGTTGCAGCTAGCACATGACCGGGTTAATTAGAGAAATAGGGAACAGTTCTTCTCCACGCGGTGCTGATGATGGTGACTGCCACTCAGGCCATTTTGCTAGGCTCATTTTAGTTTGGTTTGGCCATTCAGTTCGATTCGTTTTGATAGATGTAAAAATACAGCACAGGAAAAATCCAGAGCACAACAGCGAATGCACGGGCAGCACTCCTGTTAAAAGACATATAAACAAACTAGCAACGTGTTCTTCATAAAATCATTCACAAAGACTGCGAATTGACCACCCCTACCTTGAAATAGAGCACTGGTTGGTTTATTCGAAAGACAGATTTAAAATGGTTCTTAGCTAAGCTAAACGATACCGCCCGTCACAACAACTGTTTCATATGGTGAAGATTGACAAATGAGGTTAATTTTAAGCAAACTCTAATCGTTTCACGTATTCAGCTCGAGATGTTTTTCTGTTGTAATGTGCTGAGGTTTGTAAGCGAAGAGGAGGAGAAAGAGGTGGAAGAAAAGAGGAAGAAGCAGATGCTAGTTATCCTTGGACTCTCGGTTTCTCCAGATAAGAACAAAAGCCTAGTTATGTACTCAGTACTTAACAGTTTGGTGGAGGTGATGGGTCGCCCAAGACGGATCCTTCTGACCTTCGACTCAGCCGATGACTAGCTGGCTTAACTCCGCTCCCCTTGAATATGGCTAAAGAAGGCAACGTCCCGCGAAAGCAAATAATGGTAAGCAACTGGCAGCATAATTGAGAGCCCCAGATGTTCACTGGAAAATGTGACGAGGATATCGATGACTGGCTTGTACATTACGAGCGGGTGAGCCGGTACAAATGATGGGGCTCCACTGTGAAACTAGCTCATTTTGTATTCTTTTCAGACGCCACCGCACTAACCTGGTTTGACAACCATGAAGCCACAGTGGCTAGCTGGGACCGTTTCGCGGAAGAAATAAAGAAGTGCTCCAGAGGAAGTGCTCCAGAGATGGGGGTACAAAGAAAAAAACACGCAGAGAAAACGTTACTCCAGCGAGCCCAAGTACCCGGAGATACTTGCACTACATACATTGAGGGAATTGTGACGCTTTGCAGGGTGGTGCACCCACGAATGTCATAGAAAGATAAAGTAGGCCATTTGCTGAAAGGCATCGCTGAAGATGTATACATATTCCTGATAAGCGATTATCGCATCGCCCCTAAATTTGGCCGACTGGCCAATGTCACTTCCCGTGACAAGTGCAGATGTTGGTGCTCCCGAGTCAATGGCTGACTTGATACGCGGGATGTCAGAGACCTGCTTCGAAACCAGGACTCTCTTCCGAGATGAAGACCAGTTTGCGCGCTATAGCCACAGCCCGTGACCCCATGTGCTTCTTGGGCTCTAGCTCGCGCTGCACCCAACTTCCACTAGAGCGATAGTATGGCACTCTCTCTTCCTAGCAGCGCTCGAGACGAAGGACCACCGGCACAACTGTAGTCGTTCACCAGCAACGCTGGCCTTGCTACGATTCCTGCCCTGCTCAAGTCTGTACGCGCTTAACCGCTGACCGATGGCGCCCGCCACCTACGCGCTACAGCTGTGCAATGACCGGACATATATCACGCTACTGTCGTAGACGGGGCATGCCGACGCAAGATTCTCCCCCCTCCCCCCCTCCCCCTGGCCCAACACTTTTCATCTGCTCGACACTGTACTTATCGTCCAACGCCTTCATCTACACGGGATGGCTACAACTACAACCCAGCACAGTTGCGCAACGCCTGGCCAGCCTCTGACCGCAGTATGACGCCACACCCCAACGACAGCGAAAATCACCATCTCCTCGGCGCCGTAATGCAGCTCCGGGAAATTAGGAGGCGCAGCTGATCGAGGTAAGACCGCCGGAGAGTCACACTTGTCAATACCTCTGTCGGTGTTTACGTTGAAGAACAGACTTGAAGTACTCATTGATGCCATTCACACTATAACGTTGGTGGATGCTTGGACAACCATGCCTTTGATGCCATTCACACTATAACGTTGGTGGATGCTTGGACAACCATGCCTGTTATGAGCCTATTTTTCAAGAATCATCTGGTATGAAAAGTGATATTAGGCGTGAATCAAGCGGTAATGTTTCCTAGTGTAGGCGGTAAACAATGTAACAAGTAATTATGTAACAATTATTGCTAATCAAAATTATTTACCTCTAAGAAGAGAGTTAAAACTATCCACACCCGTTGTTCGGGTGCTTGCTTAAAACCATTATCCTTCCAACGATACAATACGGCTTTATTATCTGATATTCCTATACTTAAAAGTCATATCATCGACTTTTGGGCGCTTCTCAATGAAATCACTTGTAGCGAAGACTAAACTTCCCGCTATCCCGCATAGAGCATTGCTCCTAAACTTTTTATTTAAGGTAAACAAAGGTGTTTATAAAATAGACGTTTCACATATAGTTTCTTTTTCTACAGGACATGCCACCAGCTATTTCCCCGTCAATAACTGCTTCAAATATTCTTTCTTACTGAGAACTATTATTGAATGGAATAAGGTGGACAATGAGACTGTTTCTCTGTCATATAAATATGTTTTGTTCACGCCTCGATCTATAACGCTTGTATAATCATTATAATCTTGCTGTCTGCCATGATTAGTTGTTTCAGGTTTTGCTTTTTACTGAACTTTGTATCCTTCATATTGCTACGAAGATGACGAAGCGGGCAGGGGCGCCAGGCCCGCTGGCCATTAAAGCATATTTCATATTCATGCCATGACGTCGTTCTGTTTCGGTCGTGTCGCCAGGTTCCATAGCTTGTCATGCCACCACGTAACATTTGGTTGGAGGTGCGGTTTATCCTCCCCATCCTCGCCTTGCACCGTCAAAGTCAGCCCTACGATGGGTCCAACGGCTGACAGCCCGTGGAGATCGCCGCCCTGCTTTGCCCCAGCCCTTCGAGCTCAGACCCGACCAGCGGCTCTCCCAAGCCCCGTCCCCAGCCCTTACCACAGCACACAACGACCAGGGAGAGCCCAAAGCTGACCCGACCGACCCCACGACGAAGCGACCACACAACCACTAGAGCGAAGACAGCATCCCCGCCCTAGCCGTTCGGCGTGTCCGTGAGCCTTGGCCTTCGGCAAACGGTGACGATTGGATCTGATGCTCCGGGGAAAGCATTCATCCCATCTTTGCATTCACTGTGGTTTCCAGCGTTTCATGTATTAATCCTCTGTCCGTGTTCATCGTCATTTCATGCAATGGATTTCTAGCAATCGATCGGGACGATCGCTCGGTGGCCCCGGATAGTGCCACGAAGATGACGAAGCGGGCAGTGGCGCGGGGCGGAGCGCTCGCGCCAGGCCCGCTGGCCATTAAAGCATATTTCATAGTCATGTCATCACGTCGTTCTGTTTCTGTTGTGCCCCCGTGTTCCATCGCTTGTCATGCGACCACGTAACAATATATTGCCTTCGTGTTGCCTATATTAGAATGCATCATAATCTGTCCCACCCTGCGAAAATCCCATATGCGATAGCGCTATTTATAGATAAATAAATATATAAATAAACGTTTCTAAGACTTGTCATAAGAT
Organism: Amblyomma maculatum; assembly: GCA_023969395.1. Lineage (NCBI taxonomy): Eukaryota > Metazoa > Arthropoda > Arachnida > Ixodida > Ixodidae > Amblyomma > Amblyomma maculatum. Next base: position 24,274 of record JAJIZL010039221.1, read on the forward strand.
CTTGTTTCATATCCTCTGCGAGCAGTGGTTGCACTAAAGGAGTCTGAGCTGGATTATGACGGTAGCCATTGATTTACCGACAGTATGAAGCCATTGCAAGGACGTCATACTGTCGGTAAATCTATAGCCATATGAAAAGTTTGCTAGTCTATGGTGTAAAAGTTTCTCTATTGAGGCGGTAATTACAGCACCATAGCTCGACTACTTTAGTTTTTCGTTGTCGGATAAAGACGTAACAAATTTTAATTATTTTCGTGCACGCTTATGTAAAGATAACCGCAGAACAGTCGTTATTAAGTGATAATTTGGCTAAGTGTTGCATTGTCCCGACTTCTCTACTCCGCTTAATAATATGTTATATATGAAACATTGTGCGTATCGGTATATATACAGGCCGCATCAACAAAAGGTTTCAAGCGTTCCTGAGAATGAAGGGCTTCAAATAGAATATTTCGAAGCAGAGAATCTTAAAACGGCTGACAGTTTGTTGTATAAGCTGCTACAGGTACACAGCTGAGGAGCTAAAACTTTATATCAACTTTCCAATGAACCAAGTTCGAAGTTTAGCACTAAGCAGCCATTGAAGCCGCTTACAGAAAGTTGCGAAATCAGTTTCTGAAACAATGCATTGCTGCGTGATAAAGGCAGGTTTTATTAATTTTCACGAAACCCACTTAGGACGCCTTCTGATGCTTACAACGTTAGTATAAAGCAACCCGCCAATCTGTGTCTTGTGATGGAGTTTATCCCCCTTCGTCACTGTCTACTATGAAGACTGCGCAGTTGGCAATCACTGCATTTTTTTGGCACCAAGCTACGACGAAAAGCACTTGTATGACGTGGCGTAATAGCGCATGAAGTGTGAATTAGTTATCGTTCCCAGAGAGACACGTCACCAGAGAAGACACGCCAGCAGAGGACGTGATAACATCGCCGAGTTCGTCCGTTACCCCGCAGGGCTTTAAAAACGAGTTCTTGATTATAACAACTCGTGTGCCTTATGCCATAGTTTGACTCTTCTTTGCCACAAAGCACCGAACTAATCACAAAGTTGGAGAGTGATGTTTAATAAATACGCTGTATTCCAGTTTTTATAAGAAACCATGTTGGGGCTCACAGTTTGTTCCTGAAATTTTTTATATTACGAACCTTAGATTATAAAGTTTTAAATTACCGCTGAAACCATCAGGCATTATAGTATAACTACGCATGAAGAGAGGAATATATCTGCACTTTCGTTATGAATTCACCGAATTCCACCAGAATTGATCTCAATGAAGTTGATGGAATAGAAAATTATTTTTTTTTCACTTTAATACTACCTCCAGAGACACAGAAAAAGAAAAAATATATTATATTAAAAGGACGACAAATAAAACGTTTAAATTTCTGGAGCATTCCTGGCCCGTTTTAGCTAGCCATCGAGTTGACCTGAAGAAAGCGAGAGTTCCTGACCACGAAAGGGGCAGAATATTGCAAGTACGTATAGGACGAAATGTTCGATTGGGCATGCAATAGGTTAGAATTTCATGGCTGATTGAATAATTGAGGATAGTCCTCCCCCTAAATTATTTCACGTTTATAAAACGGAATCAATAAATGTTTTCTGAAGGAAATGTTTCGTATACAAAAACACAATCAGGTGCGCATTGTTCAAAGAGACAAGAAAGATATGGAAAGAACATGGCCACGAAACACACACACGCACACACACACACGCACACGCGCACATCACACACAGTTTGCAAATAGTACTTAAGGATCAATGTTAATTTCATACAGATTGAAATCTACATCGTATCTTAAATTAAAGCCGCCTTATTATTGCTAAAGCAATACTACTTTCACTTTTCAGCCCTTCGCGTAGCTAGGCGGTAGCTACCATTGAACTTTAGCGCGACCTTTGGCGCGCCACCAAGCACAGCAGCGCAAGAACAGGGGCCCCAACTCGCGCCGTCAACTCGCGAGGCGGTAGCTACCAACCGTGGTCTAACTCCCGCTCCCTCCGTGAAGGAGCGCTACAGCCGGAGTGACGTCATCCCATAGATCTGCCGCAAAAACAGGATTCCAGGTCAAGCTGCAGGAGTGAGCGGCCGCGCGTTCGATGAGCTCCGTCGAACGCAGCCGTTCAAGTCCAAGTTTCGACCTACGGCGTGCATTATACCGCTGGATTTGACTACACACGTGAAGTGGAGTCCGAGGAGACCGAAAGTTCGGAGGTAGGCTCACTAATTTGCCTTCTTCTGCTAGGCCTATCCGTAGGCCTAGGAGAAAGACGCTCTCGGCGGCGGGAGCCACAGAAGAGCTTGAGCAGCACAATGGAGCTGGTAGGCCTATCCGTAGGCCTAGCAGAAAGACGCTCTCGGCGGCGGGCGCCACAGAAGAGCTTGAGCAACACAATGGAGCTGGTGGAGGGCGAGACTCTCGACCCCGCGGAGCTAAGGATACGTGGTTTGTTACCAAAAATAAAGGCCGCGTAGTGCCCTCGAAGAGGAAACGCGAACCGCGACCAAAGATAAGGAAGAGCGGCGGACTACAGGTCACAAGGCCGCCATCGGAAGAAAGCTAGCGGCAAAATCGAGTCCTCGAAGATAATGAGAGACGCCGAAAAAATAATAATACGTCATGGCGGCGGCATCAGCCGCCTAATATAAGGTGGAATGATTGAACTGGCTAAATCGATCGCCCGCGCCGCCAGCATCGAGCTCAAGGACGCCGAGAACGACATCTTCTCGGCAAATATAAAGTAACAGCCCATACTAATCGCCACTACTAGCGAAGGGCGTGGAAGAAGGTACGCGGCTTTGCGCGTAGTTCTTTGCGGCAGCGAAAATATCGAAGTAAAGGCCTATCTAGCTATGCCTGAAGATTGCGGCAAGGGAGTCGTGCACGACGTCCCCCTACGCTATTCCAACGAAGAGCTATTGGAGCGAATACGCAGGAGGAAGGAGAACCCTCCGGTGCTCTGGTGTTCGCAGACTGAGAGCAACCTCCAAGACAATACTAATCCTCTTCGAAGATCAGAAGTTACCGCGCTGTGTGTACCTGTCTCCTTTTGCGCAAAGATGCGTCTTATACAAGAAAAAATATAAAGTTTGCCACGCTTGCGCCGTATGGGACACCGAGACGACGTCTGTCCGGATCCGACGAATAAAAAGTGCCGCGGATGCGGCATGGAAAACCCGAAAGAAGGTCATCTGTGCGAACCGAGGTGGCAGCTATGCGGAGAGAATCACCTCCTCGGTGACAAGCGATACCGGGAGATATATAGAACCCCTTACATCACCAAAAAAAAAGACGATGGGAGAAAAAACTAGGTCAGCAGGAACAACTGAGAATGGCTGATGCAACGCAAAACTGCGTGCGCGAGGGACGCCCAAGAACCAGAAATGGTGAAGAGGACTTCCGGTTACTAAGAAGGAGATCGAGATCAAGCAGCAAGGACTGCCACCACATCACAGCCAAAGAGGGAGACTTCCCAAGGCTGGAGGGAGGAGCCACCGCCAACTCTACGCGACGCCGCTCGAGCTCCGGTATCACGGACCGATCCAGCTCTGGACAAAGGCGCTCCAGTTCGAGGACCTTGGCCGACTCCTCCACGGCCAGCAGCTCCGGGTGCTTTACACGGGACCCCAAGACGTCGTGGGGACCACCTGCACGCAGACGCAGTCCGAGCGGAGATCGGAAAACGGTAAGCTTCACGGTTAGCAGTTCCCAGGTAAATAGGGAGGCAGACGAGAGAACTAAATAACTAGAAAAATAGAATCGAGACCCCAAGAGCATGCTCAGCACGCTCAGTACAGAGATTCAAAATTTAAGAATGGAAAAGAGTACCCCCCTCCTCCACCGAGGAATCAACTGGTACCTCAAAAACAGGTACAGAAACAGATGCCCTCTCTCCCGCCTACAAAGGTCGTAGTCGCGCGCCCTGAGCCGAGGGATAACGAAGAGGAGAAAATGATTACTGAAACAATCAGGCCACTCCCGCAAAAACTTAAAGGGGACGAGACGGACCCGCTGGTGGCATTAGAAAGGAGACTGGACGCTAAATACGAAGCAAGATTTGAAAGAATCGAGACCCTCCTCACCCAATTAATGGGTGCAGTAAATCAAATGCCGACGCAATTCGCCGCGATGCAGAACGCCTTCACCGAGAGGCTAACTACATTAAAAAATACTTTGACCCAAATGCAACAAAATGGACAGGCGCAGTAAAAAATGAAGACTCTCTGGTGCGGCAGTGGAACTGCCGCGGCTTCCAACGAAAGTGAGCGCTCTTGCAACAGCACTTAGAGCAGAGGGAAGAAAAACCTTTAGCTATATCCCTTCAGGAAACAGGGAAAGGTCTACTAAAATTATTGGAATATCAGGCGTTCCACGGTAACCGGGGAGAAAAATCCCGCGTCTCCACGCTAGTTAAAAGACACATAGCGGTAGTCGAGCATGAGGTCAACTCGCGAGGCATCGAAGATGTATTAATAGAAATTATCACTGGTCGCAAGGAAGAGGCTAGTCTCTTCATCTTAAACGTGTACAGTACCCCCCAGCAGAGAAAGGTACGTTTCCGCACCCTCTTCCGCAAAGCGATCAAAACAGCAGCAAACAATCCTCTTATAAGTCTAGGAGACTTCAATGCCGTCCACCAAGAATGGGGCTATGTCACCTGTTAATAATTATGGGGGTATTATTAACGATGCGCCCTTAACGGTGCGCACACTCCCAGACACCCTTTGAGTGAGTGGGGGTAGCTGTTCTGGTCGCAAAGGAGATGCTCTCGACCTGCGTGACAAGCTCAGCCGGAATTCAACTACCTGTGGTGACAGAAGGGGGTGGTCGTTTGGTGCCCAGCGGTCGACGGTTCAAACCAGAGAAAGGATCGGAGTCAGAAGTAACAAACAAAACACAATTTATGCACAGCAAGAGACGATACAAAGGAATACACAATATCACTTGAAAAACATAGACGAGAGGTTCACAGAATACAAACGCTAAGCATGCAACTACAGTATGATTCAATAACTCAGAGCCTTTACAATAGATCAAACACGAGAGAGTTACATAAATAAACACCAAATTGTTCACCGGGCACTGTTGCAGTCCGACGCCTCAAGAGTCACGATGTGGCCGCCATACGAGACGAGCGCCGCTCCCTTGAAAGTCCGTGGGCTTGCCAGCAGCGGGTGATCCCCGGGAGTCCAGGCGAATACGTCGCAAAACACTGACGAACTGACTGACTGACTCATCAAGCGGCGCGGTCTCTTTAAATAGGGCGCGCCGCGTCTGTTTGTTAGCTCGCGTCAAAGCTAGCGCGCACACACATTTAGCTTCGCTGGTTATAGCGCTCTCTCTTCCTCCCGTCGAGCCGCGCGTCGCCATTGGCCAGGTCCCATAGAAGATGCTGGAATTTTCTGGTTGATTCCAGTCCGATGAACCACCGTCCTCCCCGGGCAATGGGAAAGAGGGTCACGGCAACGCGTAGAAAGCTACGCGCTCTCCCGCGCGGGGAAGGGGGCTTTTCTCTCCATGCCTTCCACGCGACGCCGTGCGGGCCTCGCGCCGTACCGTCTTGATGAAAATGGGCGCCGATTTCGTGACACTGCCCCTCCCTTAAAGAATATTGTCCCACAATATTCACAACAACCACGAACGTCGCGCGCACATGCATGCGCTCACAAATATTTGGGGCAAATGACCATATCACACACATTGCACAAATTTCACAAACTGTAATAACCCATTACAAAATTTACACATCAATGCCATGAGATTCACAAACATAGCAACCCACTGTCGTCAGATACACATAAGAATCAACAACACACCGCTTTTCAAATGCGAAGCGCACAAACCTAAATTTCCGAGCGTAATTCTAACCCGCGATCAGTGCGTGACACGCCTCTGTCCGCCAGGGATTCTGCCTTCGCTCTAGTCTCTCGCATTTGAGACGCTTCTATGTTCTCCGATCGGGCTACTGAAAATTCCCTGAGGCAGGAATTATCCTCTTGCAAATCACACAACCAATGTGTGCCGATAATAGCCCCTACAACCAGTAGCGCCGACGGATACACGGGAACCTGTGCCAACGCCCACAGACCAACAAAAAGAATCACTGTAATAGTGTTCCTTCCTAGGCACCGGTATTAATTCCGCTGAAGGTGAAATATCCCAAGTAACGCCCCCATAAGTAGGAAAAACACTTGGGCTACCTGCATCAACGAAGGCCTAGGCAGTCCTGGCTTTATTTCCTGTGTTGCCTCTTTCTTATCGGTTTCCTCCTGAGGGGCTTCCTTTTGTTTATTCTTGTCTCGGGGCTTTTCTTCCGGCTTCTCATGGCCTTGCTTTCCTCGCCTTGCCTTTTTCTTTTTAGATTCCTTGCAGCGCACATGCGCGGGACTTTGATCAGGATCCTCGGGAAATGTTGCGCCCTTGATATTTCCCAACACCAAATCATAGATGGGGCGTTCCATGCATAGGGCTGTCAGTTTTCCAGAATAGTATTGCGTCTGCACTTCTAATTTTGCCTCAGGGAGTAATTGAACTGAGCCGTCAAATAGGCTCACAGGGCATTTCTCGCCAGTCAGATCATTCTCATGAATCAAATTGCGTTTAATAATTACGGCACTGCTACCTGTATCTCGTAGCACAGAAACTGATTTTCTTTTTATCTTTCCCCTCGAAACCGGCATCCGATTCACCGCAGATCCAGGTTGTGCATGTACTACGGCGTTCACCACCCGGATTTTTTTGTCTTTCCGATTAACCACCTTCTCTGCTTCCTCCTCCTCTAGGCCATGCACCACGCGGACTTTCTTGCCGTTCTTAAGCTCAACAAAGCCATCGGCATCTTCTTCCTCCAGACGACATTCCGACTCGGACAGAGTCCTCGCGCATGCCGCCTGCGGAGCTGCCTTGTCAGCGTCGGGACACGACATTGCTTTGTGGCCCTTCTGTCCGCATTTCCAACACGAGGATGGATTGTTGGTTGCGAGTTTGCGGCAGTTAGGTGCATAATGGCCTAGTTGTCTGCAGACATAGCACCTCGGGGTTGACGTTACGCCAGGTTTTGTCTGCCGAAATTCGGGCTTTCGAGGGGTTTCAGAATTTACAATTTTGCTCAAATTTTCGCCTCCCTGGGCTTCCAAATATTGGTCTGCCAGATCCATCATTTCGTCCAATGTATTCGCTTTTCTTTCTTTTAAATAAAGCGACAGACCAGGGTGACAGCTGCCCAGGAATTGCTCCTTAATTAGGAGTTCGCGAAGTGCGCCATACTCTAGTTTAATTTTTGAGAGTTCAGTCCAGCGGTCGAAATAATGACTCAGTCGCGCAACATACTGTGTTGCCGTTTCACCGTCCACAGGCTTTCCAGTCCTGAACTTCTCACGAAACCCATCCGTCATAAATCTAAACCTTTTAAGTAATGCAGCTTTCACTTTGTTATAGCTGCCTGCATCCTCAGGAGGAAGTCTTCCAAACACACTTAATGCTTCGCCGCTAAGGCAAGTGCTCAAGATGGTAGCACATTCACTGTCTGTCCAATTTGCATTTATGGCGATCCTATCGAAACGCAAGAGGAACGCGTCGAGATCGTCTCTTCTCTCGCCGTACTCCGGGATCAATTTACTTGCGTCTATCCGCAAGCTGCTATGTCCTTCACTGCAGCTATGCACTTCAGCTAAACCGTTGTTGTTCCCTGAGTTTTGGAGCTGAAGTTTCATAGTAAGTAATTCCTTTTCTCGCTGAAATTCCTCTTCACGCTCCTTTCGAGCCTTCTCTCGTTATTTTTCTGCTCTCTCTCTTTCTTCCTCGGTTTCCTTTCGAGTCCTCTCTCGTTCTTTTTCTGCTCTCTCTCGTTCCTTTTCTTCTCTCTCTATTTCTTCTTTTTCTCTCTGGCTAACCCATTTGCGCAATTCGGCACCGGACAACCCCAGCTGGGTGCCAGTCTCCACCAACTCTTTCAGATTCATATCTGAAGCGCGAACCGTCTGGGTGTAGCCTAAACACTGCTTAGCGAACTTCGCCTAAACGCTTCCGCGCGGCACTACCTCTCGCTACCGCTCTGCTGCTACACTGTTTACAACCTCTTCGTAAGCTCTTCCAACTCGTTCACCGTCCTCTGAGCTTGAGTGCACCAAACGTCCTGTCGCGGACGCCAGAATAATTGTCACCCGTTAATAATTATGGGGGTATTATTAACGATGCGCCCTTAACGGTGCGCACACTCCCAGACACCCTTTGAGTGAGTGGGGGTAGCTGTTCCGGTCGCAAAGGAGATGCCCTCGACCTGCGTGGCAAGCTCAGCCGGAATTCAACTACCTTGTGGTGACAGAAGGGGGTGGTCGTTTGGTGCCCAGCGGTCGCCGGTTCAAACCAGAGAAAGGAGCGGAGTCAGAAGTAACAAACAAAACACAATTTATGCACAGCAAGAGACGATACAAAGGAATACACAATATCACTTGAAATACATAGACGAGAGGTTCACAGAATACAAACGCTAAGCATGCAACTACAGTATGATTCAATAACTCAGAGTCTTTACAATAGATCAAACACGAGAGAGTGACATAAACAAACACCAAATTGTTCACCGGGCACTGTTGCAGTCCGACGCCTCAAGAGTCACGATGTGGCCGCCATACGAGACGAGCGCCGCTCCCTTGAAAGTCCGTGGGCTTGCCAGCAGCGGGTGATCCCCGAGAGTCCAGGCGAATACGTCGCAAAACACTGACGAACTGACTGACTGACTCATCAAGCGGCGCGGTCTCTTTAAATAGGGCGCGCCGCGTCTGTTTGTTAGCACGCGTCAAAGCTAACGCGCACACACACTTAGCTTCGCTGGTTATAGCGCTCTCTCTTCCTCCCGTCGAGCCGCACGACGCCATTGGCCAGGTCCCATAGATGCTGGAATTTTCTGGTTGATTCCAGTCCGATGAACCACCGTCCTCCCCGGGCAATGGGAGGAGGAGGAGGAGGTAAACTTTATTAAAGAAGAGGTCGTAGGCGCGGGGTGGGTTGGCGTTCCCCTCCCCCCGGTGGGCTCCTCTTCTAGGCCGGACGCCAGGTGGCCGACCGACGATGTCGTTCGGCGACCTCTTCGGCTCGCTCCGTGACTCGGAGTTGAACCTCCGGGTCGGAGCTGAGCAGCGCGGCCCCCCACTGAGATTGGGTAGAGAGCTGCAGACTCTGTGATGGCTTGTCTTGATTACATGAGTATAGGATGTGTGGTGTGTCTGCCTTTTGATGTCCACAGAGAGAACAGACAGGGCTGAACTGCTCTGGGAACCATATGGAGTACATGTACGGATTAAATAAAGTGTCTGTTTGAAGCTGCCGCCATGTGACTTGTTGTGTTTTACTTAGAGATCGATGTGGTTCTGGGAAGATTTGTCTTTCTTTCTTGAAGTGGGTAGTAATTTCTTTTTAGGTTGTCATCCGCTCCCTGGCCGACCTGAGCTCAAGAGGGTCACGGCAACGCGTACAAAGCTACGCACTCTCCCGCGCGGGGAAGGGGGCTTTTCTCTCTATGCCTTCCACGCGACGCCGTGCGGGCCTCGCGCCGTACCGTCTTGATGAAAATGGGCGCCGATTTCGTGACAGGCTACAATAGACACGACCCCAAGGGTAGGCAACTGTGGGAGGACATACATGAACTGGGCCTCACCGTCCTGACGGATCCAGCTCTCCGTCCAGGATGGGAAATAGCGTCTGTGCAGAAATCACCCAGGACCTTACCCTAGAAAAACGCACAGGAGACGCAGTCAGGAAAAACACAGCTTAAAATTTAGGCAGCGACCACTTTGTTCTGGCTCTCACCCTCAGCTAGGGCGTCAAAACGCGTCGCCTCAAAAAAGCCCAAAATTGCTGATTGGAACAGGGTTAGGCAAATCAGAGAAAACAGCGAATCGGGAGATGAAATCCAATACATAGAGCAATGGGCAGAGACGCTTAAGAAACAAGTAGAGAAAGCAACCACGACCCTACGGGAAGACGATGCGCCGGTGACGGCTGACAGCAAACTCCTTCATATGTGGGAAGCAAAATGCGGCATGGAGAGACGTCTCCGGTCGCAAAGATGGAACAGGAACCTTACGCAAAGGATAGCAAGACATAACAAAGAGATTGAAGATTACGCAGTAAAACTTTGCGAACAAAACTGGTGTAGTAGGTGTGATGTGATGGAAGGGAACATGAGCCTTGCTAATACGTGGAGCCTACTCAGACATCTACTTGATCCTGACAATTCGAAAACTCAATCGGGCATAAGACTGACGAAAGCCAGTCACTCGTTCGAGAGCACGGACGGGGAACTTATGGCGAAACTAATTAACATGTACGTAGGCGACATACAAACCTAAACCCTGATGGAATACGAAGGATCCTTAAACGAGGCCCTAGACGCGCCGATCACGGAGGCGGAGGTTCGCGCCGAAATATTAGGCCTAAAAACAAAAACGGCTCCCGGCCCAGACGGAATCACAAACAAGGTTCTCCGAAATTTGGACGGTAATTCCATCCGCACGCTCACTAAATACATGAGAATCGTGTGGGACAGAGGCCGCCTCCCACAACAGTGGAAGATGGCAAACTTAATTTTGATACCGAAGCCAGGCATACCCCCTAAACTAGAGAACTTACGACCAATCTCTCTGACATCCTGTATAGGGAAATTGAACGTGTTGTCACAACGCGACTAACGTTCTTCATTGGGCATAACGACCTGTGGCCGCACGAAATGGTGGTGTTTCGGCCCGGCCTGTGCACACAGGACGTAATGCTCCGCTTGAGACACGGCATCATAGAAAGCGGAACCAAGGACACGAGGGTACTACTAGTCTAGACCTGACAAAGGCCTTCGATTACGCAAACCACGCGGCAATTCTTTCTTGCCTCTAAACATTGACGATCGGAAAGAAGACGTACAACTACGAAAAAGACTTCCTGTCGGGTAGAACGATAAAGTTTGAGGACATTGCATCCTCCAGCGTAAAACTAGAAAGCAGGGATACGCCACAGGGTTTGGTGCTGTCCTCGTTCCTCTTTAATGTTGCCATGCGAAACCTCCCGGCAGAACTGAGGAAAGTGGAAAACTTGAAATTCAGCATGTACGCGGACGACGTCAACCTATGGGCTACCCATAGGAGTTAAGCGAGCATCGAGGAGCGCTTGCAAGCGGCGGCGGACACCGTGGTGTCGTACGCGGCCGAAAGGGGCCTCTCGTGCTCTCAACAAAAATCGGAACTGTTTATCTACAACCCAAAGGCACTCAGGTGCAAACGCCAGATAAACATCAGCGTAACAGTAGACGGCCAAACAGTGCCAAAACTCGAACAAATTAGGATCCCGGGGCTGTTTCTACACGCAAATGGGTACAACGATACAACGGTAAAGAAACTGAACGCCTACGCACGCAAGTCACGGGTCTGTTCCAAGGAATCGCACTCAAGGATCGGGGCCTTAAGGAACGAAGCCTCTTGAAACTAATGGAGGCTTACATCACTAGCCGCATATGTTACGCCACACCATTCCTAAACGTCAGATCAGACGAAAAGCAGAGAATAGACGCACTCATCACACGATGCGCGAAGATGGCTCTGGGACTACCCATCTCGACCTCGACTTAACGCCTTGTCGAAATGGGGGTGAACAACAATTGGACGGAACTAGCGGAGGCTGTGCGCATGGCGCAACTAGAAACATTGAGCAGAACCACCACGGGCAGAACCATCCTCGGCAGGGTGGGACTGCAGTCAGATAGAGGAACAAGCCACAAAGTAGACATTCCGCAAAAGTGTCGCGAATATATAATAGTGCCCCCCAACCTAAAAACATGCAACCTACGTACAACAAGGAAAGGAGACAAAAGAGGGCCGAGACTCTCGCAAAGAAAGCCGAGAAAATGAAGCCGGGGGAGGTCGCTTACGTGGCCGCGGCTAGCGGGAAGTCGGGGGCGGCGGTCGTCAACGGCCGCGGCGTACCCGCCGCCGCCACGTCCGTTAGAAGCCGAAATGTAGGCACGGCTGAAGAAGTTGCAATAGCGCTCGCTTGCGTTGGAACAGAAGCCAGAATATTTATTAGTGACAACAAAACAGCTGTCTGGAACTTTGGAAAAAGGAGGGGCTAGAAGGAGGCAGCCAAAATTTTAGAGAAAGGAAAACTTGAAAGAAGGATTCAAATTATTTGGACCCCCGCGCACGAGTCCGTCCCCGGCAACGAGGCGGCGCACGAGCTAGCCCTAGCTCTCTGCTTCCGGGCAGCCGTAGAGCCGCCTGATTGCGATGGGATGGACGAGAGGCTGCAAACTTATAAGGAAATTTTAGAACACTAGAGACTTAGCAGAAGGTCCCTGCCACCACCGGACCGAACGCTAACTAACCAGGGGGCCGTCGCTTGGCGGCGCCTGCAAGCTGGGAATTTCCCAAGTCCCGTCTGGTTTTCCACACGCAAGTGGAGGAAAAGGCGGACGATAAATGCGAAACCTGCGGAGAAAGGGGTACTCTGGATCACATAATCTGGCAATGCCTTGATTCACCTGGCGCCAAGGAAAACATAAATAGTATAGAAGCCTTGGAACTGCTACTGCAGAGCGAGTCCCCCGCCAACCAGCAGCAAGCTATCCGCCTGGCGGCTGAAGCCGCGAAGAAACACTGTCGCTTCGCCTGTCTTTAGTTGCGGAGGTCCCGGCCTCCGTCCTATAGGCCTGCGTGTCGGCAGCGGGGAGTAGAGGGCCTCCTACATCGGTGGAAAAATAAAGTTCATAACAACAACAACATGCCGCTAAAACAAGGCCCCAACTCGCGCCGTCGGCTCGCGAGGCGGTAGCTACCAGCCGCGGCCTAACTCCCGCTCCCGCCGTGAGGAAGCGCTAAAGCCGGAGTGACGTCATCCCATCTGCCGCAAAAACAGGGGCCCCAACTCATGCCGTCGACGCGTGAGGCGGTAGCTACTGACAGCGGCCTAACGCCCGCTCCTTCCACGAGGGGCGCTACAGCCGGAGTGACGTCATCCCATCTGCGGCAAAAACAGGGCCCCAACTCGCGCCGTCGGCTCGCGAGGCGGTAGCTACCAACCGCGGAGCTGCAGTTGTGCCACATGCTCCTAAAGTTAAGAAGAATTATGGGGCTGCAGCCGCAGCTACCGCCGGGGGTGCAACGTTGGATACTATAGGAAGTAACCTAGCGGCAGGTGAAACCAACGCAGTCTCCTTTCTTTTCTGGGATGCTTTCATTTCTGCTGGCGTTAAGAATGCCGTTGCAGCCGGTGCCGGAGCGGCAGTTGTACATTCTGCCTTAACCTCACCCACAACCAAGTATATCGTTGCAGCCACGGCACTTCTTGACTCGCTACCAGTTATATATAGAATAACCAGATAGCACCCCGCAATAAGTAATAGGTGAACCATATGCCGTGGCCAGAGCGAATCACTTCATAACCATAAGCATACCCACAAGCACCACAAACAGCTACACCACCAGCTGAACCTAGGCGTAGCCATAGCTATTGCTTTCGCAATTACCACTCTTAACCAAGCTAAGCCACTGACAATTTTTTTGTCATAGATAAGAAGTTTGTTTCTCATTTATTGGTTCCATTGAGAAACGTTTTATATCACTCTTTAATGCATTTTTTGCCTCCTGCACTTCTGCATGCTGCTGTATATTGGTTTGATTTGTAGTTTGTGGGGTTCAACGTCCCAAAGCCACTCAGGCTATGAGAAACGCCATAGTGGAGGACTCGTGAAATTTCGACCACCTAGGGTTCTGAAACGTGCACTGACATAGCACAGCACACGGGCGCCTTGCTTTTTGCTTCCATCGAAAAGCGGCTGCCGAGCCCGGGATTCGCTCCCGCATCCTTGTGAACAGTATTCGAGCGCCATAACCACTGCGCCACCCCGGCGGGGTCTGCTGTATATTATATGCGGCGTTACTGTGTACACGGCCGCTCAATGGAGGCGCATTTGGTGCGGCCCATCGCGTCGCGCGTCAATGGCTGAGGAAGCGCGTATTGGGAGAAGTTACAGTTTCCGCCGTCATTCTCCTCGGGGGAGCTACCACTCCTTAAGGAGTTGACAGTTGTGTGGTGCGGACGCGTGTTCCATCGCTCTTCCGATTGCACGTGGCTACCAGAAACGGACGGACTGGCAACAGCGAGAGCTTCCGAAGCGTCGAATAGATGAGGTCTTGCTTTTATTAACTTTATTTCGTTTTCAGCTACTTAGGTTAGATGCAGCCTAAAGAATAGATTTTAGCTCTTTGTCCTAGCGTCCTGGTTTTTCGTGCTGGCAGCTAGGTTTTCTCGGCGTTCATTCTTTAACTATCGTGTTTAGATAAATACTTTTCTCTAGGTTATTGGCATTCCCAGAATTGATTTTAACGCGTGTTTGCTAGTCGTTTCTTGTCTCTTCTTTTGGCATTTTGTATATTCTGAGAATATGTAATAGATATGTTTCAGTCGATATATGCTTAAGATGTGCAATCAAAAGAAGGTAAAGTGTACTCAGTGTGAGGCGCAGGTTAATCTCAAGGAAACGCGTTTTGACTGTAGGTGAAGCGGAAGGCAACGACTTTTTGTGTCGGTGTTGCGTGCTGAGTGCGCGTCTAGATTGATTTGATCAAGAATGATGCCGTTTAGTGTCTCGTGTGGATGATTTAGAAAATGAAGTACGTTTGTTAAGGGCAGAAACTCAAACTGCTTGGACAGCTTCCTCAAATTGAAAAAAAAAGTGGGCTACTTTATCCTTGGAACCAACGAGGACGAACATTCCACTGCGGGCTACGTGGCTGGGTGCAGCACTGGCAAGGAAGGCATAAGCAAAGTTGATCAGGCGGATCCGAACCGACAGAGGTATTTAGAAGCAGCTACTTAGAAGCCGGAAAAAAAGAAGTAAGGAAGAATGAAAATCCCAGAGATAAGGACACAGATAACCGAAAGCAGGAGCCTACAGTTGGGGGAGAGAGAGAGAGAATGCCCAGGTGCTTATCGCCGGAGATTTTAACATGAGCAGGTGCAAGCGAGATATCTTGGAACATGTAAAGGGTAATGAGAGAGTGCTAGTTGGATCATTCCCAGTAAGCACAATGAGGGCAGTGCTGAAAGAGAGTAAAAATAGGCTGTTGAAAAATTCCGCAGGGCGCAGTATGGTGAAAGTAGCCGCGGGGCTAAACGATGTCCTTAATGGTGACGCTGCAGGAGTGGTGGAAAGTTTAGCTAAGGGAGTTGACGAGATCAGGGAGATAGCACAGCAAGCGCAGATAGTTCTATGCACAGTACCGGAGGTGCTAGGATTGAACGGAAAGCTGGAAAAGGACGTGGTGACAGGTAATCAGGACATAAGAAAGTTAACCCTGGAGAATCGTTTTGAAGTGGTTGAGGTAAATAGGGAGGTGCATAAAGCAGGTTATGGTAGGGCTTTGCAGCGAGGTGGCATTCACTTTAACAGAAGGGTGGGAGCAGAGATCGGCTGGCGCCTGGCAGGCAGGGCTGTAGCTTTTTTAGGGGGTCCGAAAGGACTCCATCCACAGAGGTAGTTAGAAGTGAAGCACAAGGAAGTGCAATAACGGAGGCTGAGCCCCAAAAAATGACAAGGAGGAGGTTGAGAAAGAAAAGTACAAAAAAGAAATTTAACACTAGGACCAGCTACTTAAACATGCAAGGAGGTAGAAAAAGAGCGAAATGGCTAGAGATAGAACAGCGCTGTGTTGTCGTTCTCTCTCTGTGTCCTTGTTTTGAAGTGCGCTAGTTTGATTTTCAACATGAATTACCAACTAGCCCGTTCTTCCCTCCTTGCAAGATAGAACAGCAGTTGAAGGATCACAAAATTGGTGTGTACGCTCTTTGCGAGGCTCATCTCAGGGATCTAGAAGATGCGCCGTTTATAGAAGGCTACGTCTGGGAAGGATGCAACAGAGCGAGAACGGAAAAAGAGGGTGGAGGGGTAGGTATGTTGGTACACCAGGGAACATATTCGCAAAGATTAAATCATCTTGTAAAGAACATATCTGGGTTTCAGGAACAATAGCCGGCGTAAGCACATAGCTAGGGGTAGTTTATTTAGGGCCAGGACATCAATGCAGGCAAGAAAACAAGGATCTTGTTGAATATCTCCGTGACGATATAAGCCAGTTTGGAAACGGGGCCAATATTATTCTGCTGGGGGACATGAATGGCCACATCGATGATCTGGATGGATACACGGATTGTAACGGGAAGCTAATGCTAGATTTCTGTGAGCGACACGATCTAGTTATAGTAAACAGAGAAACAAAATGTGAAGGCCAAATCGCGCGGGAATTCCGCAACAGGCAGACGACCATTGACTACTGTCTAATGTCGCAGCAAATTTATAGCAAGGTCAAAAAATGGAAATAGACGAAGAAGAGAAGTGTAGTCTGGGAAGTGATCATAAACGTATTAGTCTGCAGATGGGGACCTTGATGAAAAGAGAAATGGAACTTAGACAAAACGTAAACGCAAAATTAGACGACGATCAAATAGCGCAGATAACAGCAGACATAGAGGAAGCAATAGAGAAAAGCCCCATGAAAGACTGCGATTATGAACAGGTAGAACTACTCATAAGGAGGACAATTAGGGAGGTTTAAGTAGCAAACCGCTGGAATGGAAAGAGGAAGCCACGGAGCTGGTGGAATAAGGAAATCATGGAAGCTATTGAACAGCGACGGGTTGCTTCAAAGGAACACCGAGTGGAAAAGAAAGCACAGGTATCTCAGGAGAAAATCGACCAAAAATGGGAATCATATCGACAAAAAAAAACGTGAGGTGCAGGCCCTCGTCCAAAGTAAAATAAGGCAGTCCACCGATCGCTGGATGGCTGACATACACGCTGCCTCTAGAGGCGGAGCAATAAAATTCTGGAACCATATAAGCTGGCTAGGGAAGAAGAATCAAAGAAAGAAGGATCGGATTCCAGATAACGAGGGAAATTGTTTAAGGGGAGACAACGGAGTGAACTACATTACATCAGTTATAGCCGAGTCATTTAAAAGCGACGATAGGGTAATCTCCGCAAATCATGCAGGAAGCAACACAAGGTAGCAGAATACAAAGCAGCTTAGAACTGACCAATCTAAACTGAAAAAAGGCAGAACAAAATAGTCCTAAAAACACATCTACAGGAATGGATGGAATTCCTATCAAGCTGATTAATGAACTTGGTCCAAAAAGTAAGGAAACGTTATTAAAAGCTCTGGAAAAAGTAATAACGAATAAGCAATTTCCGGACAGCTTGCGGCAGAGTAAAATTAATTTTATTTATAAAGGGAAAGGAGAAAGGATGCACATAAAATCCTACAGGCCGATTACCACAACATCTGTTATGTACAGGTTGGCCATGCAGGCGGTGAAATTAAATGTGCAAGCATAGGTAGAAAGTAACAAGATACTCGGAGAACTTCAGAACAGCTTTAGAAATGGTAGGCGCTTAGATGATAGACTGTTCGTGCTTACCCAATGCATCGAAATATCTAGACCGGAAAATAGACCTTTGTATTTGGCCTTCCTGGACATAAATGGGGCGTGCGATAACGTAAGCAGGGAAATCCTGTGGAACATATAAAAGAAGAAGGTATCAGTTATGAGATAATAGAGTTCCTACAGGAAATATACCGGGATAACAAAGTAGAAATTACGTGGGAAGAGATAAGAAGTACGGAAGATGTCAAAGTATGCAAAGGATTAAGACAAGGCTGTCCTCTATCACCGCTGCTGTTAATGCTTTATATGATAAACCTGGAACGGAATAAACAAGACAGTAACCTAGGTTTTAACCTGTCATATAGATTATGTGGAAAGGCGGTAGAGCAGAGCCTCCCCGGTTAGTAGTGTGCAGACGATATTGTGCTCTAGCTGAGAGTTTGGAAGAACTGCAAACTCTAGTTAAGTATTGCGGAGACGAAGGGCACACTCTAGGCTTCAGTTTTAGCGCAGTTAAGTCGGGTCTGATGATTTTGAACGGTTCAACTGATCAAGGTCCTAAAATACAAGGCCATGAAATACCTAGAGAAGCAGAATAAAAATATCTGGGGGTATGGGTAAACGAAGGATTGGCATACATTGGAAAGCATGAGGAATCACTTAAGGCCAAAGGGCGACGGACTGCCGCGATAATGAAGCATAAGGCTTTGTGGGGATACAATAGGTATGAGGTTGTGAGAGGTATTTGGAAAGGAATAATGGTGCCCGAACTTACTTTCGGAAATGCGGTTTTGTGCCTAAAATCAGAGGTACAGTCGACATTAGAAATAAGTCAGAGAGGTGTCAGACGATTTGCACTAGGTGCCCACGGCAAAACCTCAAATTACGCACTACAGGGAGTTATAGGCTGGGTATCTTTCGAAGTACGGGAAGCTCAGAGTAAAATATTATATCAGGAACGCCTGAGGAAATTGGACAGTAACAGATGGGTAGCTAAAGTATTTAAATATCTGTACTTAAAAAGCGTTCACTCACTATGGAGAAAAAGAACTAGGAAACTAACTAGTAAGTATGCTAGTCACAAGGACGGAGAAATAAAGAGCATTAAGCAGTCCGGAACAGTCCCACCATGCCTGCTGCTCCTTTCCCGCCATACGGACCAGCTGAGATGGCAAGCCGCCTGAGCTAGGCAAAAAGCCTCCATATTGCAGGCCGACCTAGGCTCGGACATGGACATGACCCGGCTGTTGCCGAACCCCGGGCCGGACGCTGAGGGGGGGGGGATGTGGGGCCGCGCCAACCACCTTTAAAGGGAGCCCTTTTCCCGCGGCTACCGATGCGCCGCCGCTTTACACCTTCCCTCTCCCCACCCATTCCGGAATAACCGGTCCCGCGCGGAGGCTATAAAGAGAGGCGCACGCCGTCGCCTCTCTCCCTCTTCGCTCCTAGACGACCCGCTGGTTGCTCGCTGCCTGCCCTCCCGGACGACGACCCCGCTGATCTCCCGTACCGTCATGGACCTTCTGGAGTGAGATAAAGATGTTTCTTATACGGCCCACTGTGTGTTTGTCTTGCGTATCCCTCGAGCAGAGGAATCGCCCACATGTGATAGGGCTCTGATCTTCCAGCAGAAGGTAAAGCTGGCAGATTTATCTAGATAAAGAAGGAGGCAACAGCGACTGAATGTTCTATCAAATAATACATCAGTGCGATTTCAATTTTTATTTTCCACGAAAAAATGCAAACGGGTAGCAACTGTCCTATTTGTATGATGAAAAGAAAAAAATAGCAGTGAGTGAAAAAAGGCACGGTTAAAGAACAGCCGTTGGGGGCCTGAGATAAGCTTCGACGATATAGGGCTGCATATATGCGAAGATGTTGCACAGCAATCTAGCTTTTTTGCATATCTCCTGCCCATTGGATATTCCACACGGCTGAAATTCGACCTCAATTCTCTGAGTGTTACGTCATCGCACCCTCAGCCGGTCCGGCGTGTAGAACAAAGGTGAACACACTTATTGTGAGCCACATGCAAAGGAATCATAAAACCAAAATCACAATACAGCACACCCTGAACCAGTAGGTAGTGACTTATGGCACTGGCTGACCTGCATAGCATATGCAGGCTACCATGCACATTCGTGCTCACAGTGAACAAACCTGCCAAGCAGTTTGCTCGGGATAGGCAGCGAGGGTACCTTAATTTCAGGAGGTCTCGCGTTCGACATCTGTCGAGCTGGCCTATACAGTAGCAGAATGAAAAATAAAGAGCACTGCAGAATCTACACTGGAGTAATGCGAAAGCACGGATACTGCTGTTTGTTGCTTCTGGTTGCTTTTAGTTGCTTAATTCACTTCTTGTTTACCCATTTTTGGTTTTGATACTTTCAAATTGCGCATCAGTCCCTTCCTATGCCCTTTTTTCGGCTCTACTTTTGGTTGCTTGACGTCACATCCTTGACGTCATATCCACTACGGCATCCATTTTTCTCTTTCCGCTTTGCCTCCCACTTTCCTCTCTTCCCTTACACGCGGTTCAGGCGTGCACAGGCCAAGTGTGGCGGATACTGCGCCTCCCGTTGCTGACACCCAGTTATTCTGATTAATCACCTGAAAAGTTATTGGCCTAATTATTTTTTCGGCAACGACATTACGCCACCCTCTATCGATTGACACTATTCATTAGCCTCTACGCCTTCTGGATTACTCACAACTGCTGCGCACACAATTTTGTCGACACGGCATGCGGTCACGGTCTGCGGACGCCGCATTAAAATAGCAGCTGCTTTTTGAGGAGGAGGAGGAGGAAAAACTTTATTGAGCCCTATATTATTTGGCGGTTTTTAGACGTCTTCAGAGATGTCTGGTTGTTGTATCCACAAGAGTCTTCTCCGTCGACTTCGTCCACTTTTTCACAATGGTCAGTTGCCCTCAGTCCAGGGCTCCGCTGGCTGCTGCCGCCCGTTGGGCTCGCTGTACCAGACCTTGTTGGTCTTCGCAGCGGTCGCTGGACAGCATAGTCTCCCATTGCTCCGCACTCGGGTTTCGAATTTTAGGGGCCACATCTATGTTTTGACATGCCCATGTGATGTGATATAGTGTTGGTGTTTCATCGCACCACGGTCAGCGTATATGGTAGGGTGCATTTTGTTTAGTATGTGTAGGTTTGGGTATGAACACGTCTGTAATTGTCTCCATATGACAGTTTCCTCTCTGGTGAGAGAACTGTGCGGTGGGGGATATCGCATTCTTCTTCCTCTATAGTTTTCTAGTACGGCCGAGTATGCCTTGGGTGCTGGTAAAAGTTCCGCGGACCCGTCGGATGCTCGGAAAGTAGTGTATGCTCGAGCTATCCTGTCAGCCTCTTGGTTCCCTGCCACCCCCATGTGCCCCGGTACCCATATAATTTTGTGTCTGGTCTTGTTTTCTTCGTGGTTTTTAATTCTGTCGCTCGCTTCGAGGAGTATACGAAGCGCGTGACGACCAATCCTACCATTCATGAAATTTCGACAGGCTGTTTGAGAGTCCGCGAGTATCGTTAGCGACCGCCCAGCTCTATAGCCCTCCGCCACCGCTAGAGAAATGGCTACTTCCTCGGCCTCTGCTGCTGTGCAGTGTCGGATAGAGGCAACACGTCTACAGAAAAGCTCATGGCACTTGGATTGCAAAACACATTCGAAGAACTACGCGAGGCGCAGCTTGAGTCGCAAAAACTCAGGCTGCTGCAGACAACGACTGGAAGAGCGCTCTTACAGAGACTCGGATACTGTGGGCAGATGCGAGAAATAGCGAGGACGATAACGATCCCCGACGAACTTCGCAAGTCCCTCAAGGTAGCTTCAATCCCGAAAAACATGGACCCTAACCTCCACCAAGGTAGAAGAGAAGCAAGGGCCGATTTTATTCAAAAAACATACGCTCCTCAAGACACGACTGTGTGTGCAGACGCGTCCTCGAGAGGAGGAGAGAACAAAATTGCAGTGGCCACGGTGGTCAATTCGTCTCTACGCTTTTTGAGGAGATGGCTGCATGACAAAGAACGGTCCGTGGTAAAAACTGATTAGGTAAGTTCCACCTGCAGACCCTTGTCATGGTCCCTGGAAGGAACCATACCGTAGTAATAACTTCGAGATATCTCATGGCGCACGCTGTACACTAAGCTCTCGCATGTAAAATGTGGATAATATTTATCACATCGCAATGAAAACATGCAGATCCACCTTATCATAATTTCTGTCAAGCTGTGTCCCGCTTTTTGGCAGGAGAGATAACTGCGCACTCCTGATTTGCGTTAGGAAGGGGGGGGGGTAAAATCCTAAAGCGACTCAGGCTTGAGAGATGCCGTCAGGGTAATTTCGACGTCATGGCGTTCTTTAACGTGCACTGACATCGCGTAGCACCCAAGCGCCTTTCTTTTCGCCTCCGTTGAAAAGCAAACCCCGCGGCTGGGATTCTATACCGCATGCTTGTGCACATCAGTAGATGCCCTAACCACTGCGCCACCACGGCTGGGCGGCAGTACTGCTTTGTATTCAGAACTCTTGACGAAAAGCACACACTAATTAGACGCTCGCAGTCTGTTTCACGAGAAACCACGAGAAACTCATTATTAATGAAGGAAAGATGTAATTTCAAAAACCCTTAACTACTTTAACAGCTGAGCTGCCTAACTCTCAAGAGAAAGCCCTTGCGTAGCGAATTTGGAAGAAACAAAAACAATGCTACTGCTTTCCTAAAACAGCCGCAAACATTAGATATGCTAATTCCCGGGGAAAATTTGTTAACGCTGATCACAATGAAAAAGAGGGAATTTTATGCTCGAGAGCAGCCTGTCAATCTCGATTTTATTTTGCTTAAATCGCTGCCCATTCCTAGAGTTCAAGCGAGATTTCTGAGCAAGACCCGTTCGTTCGGCGAAAACGTGGAACATTCAGCCACCCAGCTCACTGTTTCTTTAAAAATGCCTGCGGGGCTTCTAATATGGAATGAAGTGGCTGGATGTGGAAGTTAAAACAACCCGTCAGTTGTGCCTTAGCCTTAGGCCACATTTGAAATTAACTATTGATGACCATAATGATTCAAAAAAATAATAATTGATGAGCGCATTCGTTTGTCGTTATTTTGTCATTTTGTAGAAGTAAAAATCATACAGCGAAGGGAAACCCTCTTTTTACAACAGGAAATAAATATAGATTGTGAAAAGGAAGTACACGAGGAAAATTCTAGGCAGTGAAATTGTGATCGCTGCGCGTGTTGGACCTGACGGTGTTCGCTTTCGCTGTGCTCGCCGCTGATCTGCCCAGTCCTGCTGATCGAGTCCTGCTGATCTGATCAATAAACCCCAATTTACATTTGGTGAGCTGCCGGGTAAGATCTATCCTCTCGTCCTGGAACTCCGCAGCCGCACATTACCACCTGCTGAGATGCCTGAGGGCGTTAACCACCAAGCCGTACAAGTTGGCTCGGCCATTATCTGTCCCGGCTCCCTCCGCCAGCGAGACCCCGCCAACTTCAGCGGCACCGACGACCATGACGTCGAGGACTGGCTCACATCCTATGAGCGAGTGAGCGCTTATAACAAATGGGACGCGGAAACGAAGTTAAGCAACGTGATTTTCTATCTTACCGTTGTAGCGAATTTATGGTTTCGCAACTATGAAGTGGATATTCCATCATGGTCCGTGCTCAAAGCTAGCTTCGCATGTTATGGGTCTCTAACCCATTTAACTCCCCTACTGCTTTGCGCCATGGTGGATGCCTCGGCATTATCCAGCCAATCGCATCTCTTCTCATCTCTGAGGAACCTGACAACGCGTCGCACACTGCCGTAACTGCGCTCAGCCCCCCTTCACCTGCGCCCGCTCCTCCCTTTACAGACTTGTTCCTCCGCTCCATCCACGCCGATCTTCCTGCAGCGCACTCAACTTTTTAACCTACCACATCAATTTCGCTCCTCCTTCGACTCTCTTCAAAGTTGTTTGGGTCAAACTTCTACAGTCACTCATCGCATCGACACCGGCACTCACGCACAACTGCGACAGCGCCCCTATCGTGTGTCTGCAACCGAACGCCAGGCTATTGCAGAGCGAGTCGACCTAATGATTCAGAATGGTGTGATTCAGCCCTCAAGCAGCCATTGGGTGTCACCTGTGGTCCTCGTAAAAAAGAAAGATGGTTCTATCCACATCTGTGTCGATTATCGCCGCCTGAATAAGATTACGTGAAAGGACGTCTACCCTCTCCCACGCATCGACGACGCTCTCGATTGTTTGCAAGGCGCGGAGCTCTTTTCTTCGCTAGATTTACGTTCCGGCTAGTGGCAAGTTCCCCTGGACGCGGCTGATCGCCCCAAAAATGCCATTGTAACTCCCGACGTCTTGTACGAATTTACAGTTATGCCGTTTGGCCTTTGTAATGCTCTGGCAACATTTGAGCGGATGATGGACAACATATTGCGTGTCCTAAAGTGGAAGACGTGTCTCTGCTACTTTGACGACATTGTCGTCTTTTCTCCTGGCTTTGACACACACCTGTACCATCTGAAGCACGTTTTGACCTCCCGATCTGCTGCCGGACTGCAGCTGAATTTGAAAAAAAAGTGTCGTTTTGCCGCCCGGCAGCTCACCATTCTTGGCCACGTTGTCTCCAAAGAAGGTGTTTCTCCAGATTCGGCCAAACTTCGTGCCATAGCAGCCTTTCTCAAACCGACTTCATCTAAGATCTACGTACTTCCTCGGCCAGTGCTCGTACTTTCACCGCTTTATTAGAAATTTTCCTCCAATTGCTGCTCCCTTTGACAGACCTTCTGTCCGGCATTTCCGACCTTTCGTCGTGGTCGCCAATGTGCGACGATGCCTTCAATACTTTACGCCGGATCCTCACGGCACCGCCTGTCCTACGTCACTTCGATCCCACAGCGCCTACTGAGGTCCATACGGACGCAAGTGGTATTGGTCTCGGCGCTGTGCTCGCTCAGCGCAAATCAGGTTATACTGAATACGTGGTCGCCAATGCTAACCGAACACTCACGAAGGCTGAATCCAATTACTCTGACACTGAAAAAGAGTGCTTAATGATTATTTGGGCTATTACTAAATTCCAACCTTACCTCTATGGCCGCCCTTTTGACGTAGTGACGGACCACCATGCGCTTTGCTGGCTTTCTTCACCGAAAGACCCGTCCGGCACCCTGGCAAGATGGGCTCTTCGCCTTCAGGAATATGATGTCCGCGTTGTTTTCCGCTCCGGCCGCAAGCATCACGACACCGAAGCACTTTCCCGCTGCCCCCTTACAGCTGAGGTCGCGAGCCTTTCCTCTTCGACGTTTCTCCGCCATCGCTTCACATCAATGACATGCCGTCAGCGCAGCGGCAAGGTCCTTGGATAAATTCTATTCAAGATTTTATCTCTAATCCTCAGCTGCTTCTCAATCGCGTGCTCTCCGCCAACAATCTTCACACTTCGCCATTCGTGATAACCTCCTCTACCGCCGATACTTCTGTGCAGATGGCCGCAAGTGGTTGCTAGTTATTCCTCGGCAGCTACGTTCGCAAATCTGTGACTATTTCCACGCTGACCCACAATCCGGTCCGCGGGTGTCTGTAGGACATACACTCGTCTCCGGCTGCGTTAATACTGGCGGGACATGTACACTTTTGTACTCAAGTACGTTCGCTCATGCCACACCTGTCCACGTCGCAAGCCATCTCAACGTTCCGCTGGAGAGTTGCTACCGTTACCCAATAGACCACGCCCTTTCGACAGCGTCGGCATTGATTTGTACGGGCCGCTTCCCTACACTGCAGCCGGCCACCGCTGGGCTATTGTAACCTTTGATCATCTGACGAGGTATGCAAAAAACGCCGCACTTCCATCTGCCAAAGCGTCAGAAGTAGCTTCCTTCATTTTGCAGCGATTTGTTCTTCGCCACGCCGCACCTGGAGAGCTGCTCAGCGACAGAGGACGCGTTTTCTTGAGTGACATTGTGAAAGCCTTGTTCACCAAGTGCAACATTATTCATAAAAAAACCTCCGCCTATCATCCCCAGACTAATAGCCTCACTGAGCGTTTCAATCGTACTCTTGGCGACATGCTTTAAAAAATAACCAGTGAATATTTATTCAAATACACCATATGAATGTGAAGCCTTACCCCTTACAGAAATTCGGGATTCAAACATACTGCTCTTTTTACAACACAGGATGGGCCTCCGAGAAAGTCTATGGTATCGGTGGCTACCCAGAAGAGGAGACAGAAAGAACGACGAGACACTGTGAGCCTATCGCACGTCCGGGTGGAGCACGCTGGGACTGCCTATTCGGGCGCTGTTTGACGTCACGTCTTGCGCCCAGGCGCGGAAACAGTGCGCCTGAGCTCGAGACACCATTACTAAATTCTATGAGATTTTCTATTCACAGAAAAGATAACAGCTGCTCGCAATGTATGGTAAATAATGCAATTGGTGTATGGTAAAAAATATGGAACGAGGGAGTGTATTCTAGCTTGCAGTTGGAGGCAACTAGTTGGCGCAAGTATACAGGTTTGAATTCATCGTATTCCGAGGACATTACTGGTAAAGGTTCGGGTTGATTTACGGTAGGCTTGAATGTGTTCAGTAACTAATGTAAAATATAGCGTTAGTCCGGATGGCGTTTAAAACCATTGTGGGCTGCGAATGTGCTTTTCGATGTTGCATGAGCGCACTTAGTGCAATTTTACACCACAGTCCTTGAAATTCCGTGTTACTACCATGAAATTGAAAATCCGGCATTAAAACCATTGTGGGCTGCGAAGTGTGCTTTTCGATGTTGCATGAGCGCACTTAGTGCAATTTTACACCACAGTCCTTGAAATTCCGTGTTACTACCATGAAATTGAAAATCCGGCATCGTCAGTTTTCGTGACATTGTTTGGATGAGGGATCTATAACGTTAGAGCTACGTACCTTCGTTGGAATTCTAAAAACCCTACAACGTTAGATAGGCGCCGTGTCACGCATGAAATCAAAGTGTATTAAGCATGTGATTTAACGCAAAAACCACTACGTTAGACATAGCCGTGGCGTTGCGCGCGGAATGAAATAGAAGAGAACATGGCGCATAACGCGAAATAAAATTGGCCGCTTGTAAATATTACTTTGAACAAAAATCAAGTTCTCTTCAGTATTTCAAGAAATCACCTGCTTTTGAATCCATGTCATTGTGTTCGCAGCCAGACGCACAATGTCACGCAAAAAAGTATTGTGCATGCTGGAAACAATCGGAATTTTTCATCCTCTAGTCACACAAAGTGGCATCATACAATTATAAGCTAAGGAGTCTATGTAATTGGAAAGTAAAAATTACGACCGACTTCAACGACTAAAGTAGTGAAGGGCTAAAGCCTGAGGTCTCATCTTGTCTAGCGTTCCTTCCACCTGGAAACAGACTTGAACGCGCGCCAAGGAAGTGCACGCGACCAGCGATGGCTTACCATCGAAACGCACACTTGGCAAGGAATGTGTGACGGTTATTGCTCCTTTCCTCCAGAGGTATCATTTGTTCCTGCCATCTGCAATCCCACACTTGAACGCGCGCCAAGGAATGCCTCGCGACAGCCGCCGCAAAAGCGGGACACAATTTCTCCGCAATTTCTCCCCACCCGTATGAGCCAATTAAGGCTTTCGCCTTAAGGAGCAAGAGAAGGACTAACTTATTTGTAGGAAGGGAAAGGCGCGTTAACTGTCTCATTTCTTTTCTGTGGACGCCTCAGCCGCGCCGTAAGAAGAAGGAAGGTGGGAGTGAAAGTGGAAAGAGAGAAAGATGGGCCGTAGTGGAGGGCTACGGAGTAATTTCTACCACCCGGGGATCTTTAACGTGCACTGACATCGCACAGCACACGGACGCCTCTTCGTTTCGCCTCCATCGAAACGCAGCCGCCGAGGTCGGGTTCGAACCCGGGTACACTGGCACAGTAGTCGGGCGTCTTACGACTGCACCAGCCCGAGGGGCTAAGGACCAAGAGAGGTGGTGAAATGTGGCTGTTCCTGGCCCTACAAGGCTGGGACCATAGATCAATGCCGCTTGCGACGGAGGCGAGTCAGCCGCCGAAATTTTACCTTTGTAGGCCGTCATTGCACCCGCCACTAAGATGGGGTATGATGGCTGTTGCGGCGAGCGTATTTTTCTCCCTTTTCTTTCTCTCTACTTTCTCTCTTCTGTCCACACGGGGAAGCGGAGGGCCCCGCCGGGGTGGTGAAGTGGTAAGACGCCCGACTACTGTGCCGGAGTACACGGATTCGAACTCGACCTCGGCGGCTGCGTTTCGATGGAGGCAAAACGAAGAGGCGCCCGTTGAGGTGTCCACAGAAAACTAGTGAGACAGTTACCGCGCCTTTCTCTTCCTATAAATCAATCAATCGAGGCAGCGGAGGTGGCTGGTAGGCCATCATTGCACCCGCCCCCGCTTAGGTGGCGGACGACGGCTGTTGCGGCACGCATCTTTCTGACCCTCTTCTTTTCCTTTCTTCTCTATTTTGCATTATGTCCACACGAGTAAGCAGAGCTGGCTCAGCTACAGAGCCAGTAGCAAGCCCGTGCATGTTCTTTTCCTTCTTCCTGCAGCAAGTTGTCCACAGAACAAGTGTGACAAATACTACGCCTTTCTTTTCCTATGAACCAATTAAAAAATTTTGAGCCTTTAAACGCTGCTGAACCGAATGTGCAGAGAAACCTTTGGCTGCAGGCGACCGAGCGTTGCATCGAACTCAACCAGCGTTCCGTTGAACGCATCAAAGTTCACCGGCGTACTTGGCCGAGTACCCAAGCTCGAACGCGATCGCCGGCGGCTGCGTTTCGATGGAGGCAAAACGTTCGTGTGCTGCGCGATGTTTGTGCATGTTAAGATTCCTAGGCGGTGAAAATTACTCTGTAGTCTCAACATCGTACTTGGCTAGAAGGAGAGTGTGATGAACGCAGCGCGCTTTCCTTAGCAAGGGGTAGTCCTCCAAGTCTGACAGCCGCTGGGGCCTAACGGAGCGCTGTAGTCTGGAGCGCCATCAGCATTCTGGAGGAGACTATCGCGTCCATGGAACGCCATGCGACAGGAGCGGTGGTGTACCGTCCAAACACACCCAAAAGTGTGACAGATACTGCGCCTTTCTTATCCTGTAAACTAATTATAATTTTATGTAGCACTGCAACGAACACCGATAAGTGGAAAACGACGAGAAGCTAATGATAGAAAAAGAAGAGAAGGCTTTCGTCATTCTCCCTCGAGGAACAACGAACCCTTGTCGAAAGAGCACGGCAGCGGTTTTTACCAACAGTGTGCCGGACTGCCGGCCCGACCAGCCTTCTCTTAAACTAAGCACATGTTAATAAATGCTTTCATCAGCATCATCCTCTCAAGAGAGAAACGCAGTGTATTCTCTTAGTTTTTAGCATATTCCAAGAAAAACTAAGTGAGATTTAGCGATTGTCATGGTGTGAAAGGAGTACCTCACATCTTTTTCCTTTGTTTCAATGATAGATAACCGTGAACCTGGAGCGAAAAAGATGGAATCTTTTACCCACGCACATGTTTGTAAATTATAAGACGAATCAAGCAAATACAACACTAATGCACGAAAAAAGAACGGTTTAAAACAAACCAGGCGCTATAAGAAAAACAAACAGGGCAATTCACAACATTGATTTTCTTGTACAAGCTCTCTGGCGCTTCATTACGTGGAGCACAACGGGGCCTTCAGCTCGAACGCATTGCATGTCGCAACTAATCCTCTTCTACGTCAAAAAGATACATTTTTCCTGTAGTCTTGTTTGCTCAAACAGATTATTTTTCTCAGAATGGTAGACAAGCTTCACTGGACACATCCACATTTTCATCGTGACAACAGGTTGCTGAATCAGACGTTTCTTTCTGCAGGAGGTTTTTCAAGAGATCCCAGAAGAAATATTTCAAATAAAAGGCGGGAGAAAAAAACATTGCAAGCTGTTGTCCCTGCGACGTAAGCGTTTAAGGCTCGGACATTTCTGTTTCTTTTTTTCCTTGTCAAACTTAGCGTCAACCAAAACTGTAATAACGCTCAAAAGGACAGAATACTTTGGGTCGTCCAGCGCTTTCTTACTGAATTCTCCTTTTCGCTATGTATAGGCTTTCCTAGTAAGGACTCCCTGGGCCCCGTCATAGTGCTTCCTGTACAGCTCCTAGAGCTGGCGCCATAATGGTGGCAGGGGAACTATAATTAAAAACCGTTAAAAAGAAAAAAAAAACTTTCCACACCTTCGTCCGTCCGATTGAAAAGTTTATGATGTCACTGTTACGGAGTAAGCTGGGTGCCTCTCACCGGAGCGCTTTATAATCGAAATTTTTTAAAACTTGAATGTCATTCAGAAGATCAACAAATTAAGAGCAGAGACGGCGCATACAAAAACATGTCTTCTATGCTTCATATATTCACAATGGACAAAAGAATATAATGTGCAACAACCCCAATAACATACGTCCCCTCCCCCCCCCCCCCCAAGGAAAGCAGAAATAATTCGCAGGAACACATCAATACTAGAATGACGATTGTGCAGCGCATGGCTTCCGGTGATATTTTTTATTTGTAATATGGCTTGGTGATTCGCAACAGCCTTCGTGTTATTTCCAGCTTACTTTTATAATTAAATAGCAGAGCGGGTAACATCTGACGAGGCGTCAACTCTACCTTCGACTTAGAGGACGACGAAGCATGTTTGAGTGATTACTTTGAGGCAATTACTTTTTGAATTGTTCGCACTTTTTCGTCATGCCCGCTAAATTGCTCACCGAGGCGGAGGCACGATTTCAAAAGAGGCTGCCGTATTTGAATGCCGGCTGCCAATGCTTCTTTTCTATCTACCTACACAAAGAGCAAACACAAAATGTGTCCCCGGTCCCTTTGTATTTGTTGCTGCTGTGCATCTGGACTTTGCGGTCTCCGGATGTTGTTGTTGTTGTGGCTTTAGGAAGAAGGAAAAGAAAATGCACGGGCGTGCTACTGGCTCTGTAGCTGAGCCACCTTCGCTGCCTTGTGCGGACAGAAGAGAAAACAGACAAGAAAGAAAAAGGAAGAGGGAGACAATGACGGGCGCCGCAACAACGGCCGTCGTCCACCACCACTGAAGCGGTGGCGGCTGCAATGACGGCCTACAACAGATAAATATTCAGCGACAGGCCAGCCCCCGCCGCAAGCTGCGGTTACCCACCTGTCCCATCACGTTCGAAACCAAGTCTTTCTGTTGTCAATTCTTTTATTCTCTTCTTTCGTTCAGCCTGGTCGAATCATACGGAACAACACGTCTTGAGGCTGTGTCATTTTCCCTAAAAGGAAAGCTAAAAGCTGTCCGCTCCGATGGTCCTTTAGTTGAAACACTCCCGCTATACTTAAACGCCGTATTTCACAATCAGTTTATCTGCCTTCGTCTTTCCGGCTATCGAAAAGTTTGTACTCGTTTTGATTCAGGAACCTCGATTGATTGATTTATAGGAAGGGAAAGGCGCGGTAACTTGTCTCACTTGTTTTCTGGGGACACCTCAACCGCGCCGTAAGGGAAGGGAGGATGGTTTAGTTCGTTTCCTGGAGTTTAACGTCCCAAAGCAACCCAGGCTATGAGAGACGCCGTAGTGGAGGACTCCGGAAATTTCGACCACCTGGGGTTCTTTAACGTGCACTGACATCGCACAGCGCACATCTGATTTATTTATCGGAAGGGAAAGGCGCGGTAACTGTCTCACTTATTTTTCTGTGGACACCGCAACCACGCGGTAAGGGAAGGGAAGAAGATGGGAGTGAAAGTGGAAAGAGAGAAAGAGGAGCCGTAGAGGAGGGCTACGGAGTAATTTCGACAGCGCACATCTTTTCGCCTCTAGCGAAGAGCTGTCGCCGAGGCCGGGATTCGATCCCGCGTCGTTGGGAACAGTAGTCGAGCGCCGTAACGACTGCGCTACCCCGGCAGGTTGGGAAGGAAGGAAGGTGGGAGTGAAAGTGGAAAGAGAGAAAGAGGAGCCGTAGTGGAGGGCTACGGAAACCTCGAAGCATGCATCACCCAAAGCAAGCGAGAAGAGCGGTGAGTTTGTTTTTGTTGCTTTCCTGGTAATGGAGCTGGGAAAAGAGTTTCTTTGGCGAGCATACAGCCGAGGGTATGAAGCTGTGTGCAGAAGTCTTTAAATAGAACGAACAACAAGTGAAAAAATATGATAATGGCTTTTTTGGTGTACAGTTCTCCCCCTTTGAAACACTTGTGCGCTCTACACTCCCGGTAAGGTTGAAGATTGTCGCTGGACAATGAAGGGAGGCGAAGAGAAATGGGCCTCCATGACGCAATACGACTAAAGCAGATATCGACTGTAACAACACGTTTTTACAGTCTGTTGAAAATTTAATAATACTGGATGGGCGATCTTTGTGGCGGGTGAGGCAGGCAAACTGTAATGTGGTTGCTGCTTTATGCATGAAAATATCCTTTACTTTGTTTAACCGTTAAACATGGTGTGATTTTAAGAATCTTTAAATAAGCGATGTTCCTAACCGCTCGTAACGTGAACTCATCTGTTCCTTGATCACCAAACAAAATATAGAGATTTGAGCATCCGATTTTTACCCCTCTTCTGCTGTGCTCTTTTAGTGCGTAGCACTACTAGCCGCAGTCACGGGTATCGCCGTTCTGTCCGAGGCCATGGGTCCACTGTCGCGGGGGAGGGGATTCCGAATGGGCGGCCAAGTTTATTCATGACGGTCGCACAGGTGGTCGCACTTCGGAAGTGATGTAGGAACTCATGGAAACGGGCGACGCCAGCGGTTCGGTCCGTTCCTATTCTCAGAAAGTTACGTTCGACCGTGCCGCGAAGGAGGCAAGGCAGAGCAGTTAAAAAGCATAGCGTAAGCGCAGTGGTTATGTGTTCGGCGCTAACTGCTGTCTCTCGGTTTGAGGGGAAAAAGTGGAGGCCATAAATCGTGGCGAAACACGGGCTGGGGAGAATGCGCGGCCGACGGAGCTGCTGTCGGTATCTCCTCGGGGAGGCGCTTGGTTATACGTCCCTTTGGAACCTCCGCCTGCGCGCGCGCAACCGACAAAGTGCAATGGTCGGAATGTTAGGGCCTTAGATTTGTGTGTTGTGTGTTTTGGAAGCGCAACCGCTGGCGCTGTTTGTCTTTGTGACTGCTGGCACCTCTTGCGTGAGCTGAGGGAAGATTTTGGAGAGAGTGTAAATATCTGAAATGTATGCATGAAAGGTATAGCAGAGATAAGCGGTGCTACGCACCTACTTCGTATTTGATTAATTATTCAAATCGGCCATATTTTTTTAACAATTACTTCAATAACCAGATAATGCATGACGTAGCCACGATAAGGGCAAAAACTAAATTCTGGATGTGCTATCTGACGTGTTTTCGGTTCTGGAAATTCTTTGTTGTTTTCTTCCGTGAGTATAAATTGGCACAGCAAAATATCTTAGAAAAGAAATATTTTGCAATTGATTTTGTTGGCCGTTTCTCTAAGATCATTTCAATCACCGGCTTCATAAATGCTAAGAAATGTGGGGCTTTATACATAAGCTTCCGAAAATTCGCAATGCTGACAACAAAGGAAAGATTTGGCCTTAAAGTCCACGGACAGTGATCTATGATATTGAAACACTGACATAACAGAACAAACCTATTTGGAGAACAAATCTGAGCAGACAAAATAATTTTCCTTTTATACTGAAAGTCTAAATATTGTTACATTTCACGTAGCTCTGGCCTACAATCCCTCATTCGATCGTTTTAGACATCCATATAGTCATCGAAAGCATGTTGCATAACTTATTCACGACTGCAATGAAGACGCTGAAAAGAGCCAATGAAGAGTCTCCTTTCTTATCCTGGAGTACGAACTCCTGCGCTCTTGCAAACGTTTCGTGGCTATTTTGGCTGCGGCCGTGATCTTCAACACCCGGCACGGCTGTTTATGGGCCGTATTTATTGCGCACGTGTTTCAGGCCAAGCGGCCGATCCCCGCATGATTTTTATTTGTTGCATGGTTCTCTGCAGCTAGTCTCGGGTATTTCAACACACGACCGCTAAAAAAAGCAGACTGGCGAAGCGTGGCGAGTGTGAAAGGGCAAAAAACTGAAAAAAACATATGGCGCCAAAACAATAATATTGATCCCATCATTTTCCCCGCAAGAGGTTCAGCGGCACAACCGAGTGGGAAGTATAGAGCTCCGTTGAGCAAAACCGTGTTTTGCTCAACGGAGCTAGAGCTCTGCCGCAATAACCATTATACTTAGCGCGCATTGCTAATACTAGTGTTCCCATCGACTGTGATTTCCCCTCAAGTTGGATCATATGCGCCACTGTTATCTGCGCTGAGCTGAAGACAGTGATCTTCATACCGGCGATACGTATTGCTGACACTGACACACTTATTGCCCGTTGAAATAAAATATGATTCCACTATCTCTCTCGTCACCTTCTCTTTGTGGCGATACAAAATCCTAACAAGGTTAGGATTTTGTATCGCCACAAAGAGGAGATGACGAGAGAGATAGTGGAATTATATTTTTTTTTCAACGGACAATAAGTGTGTCAGCAAGACTTCTCTTGCTCTTTCAAGCAAAGAGGTGTTTTTTAAGTGATTTTTTGTGCAGCAGGTGAACCCAGGGGTTGTTTCACGTGACTGTTTCGTTTTCTTCATGTTTGTTCTTTCTGGGCCATGGAGTAAAGGGCTTAGGCATAGTTGTGAGTCAGCACTTGTACTGTGGCTTTCTTTTATCTTGTCCTTTGTCTTCTTGTTCGCGCTGTTTATATTAATAATGCTTAGACAAATGATGTATGTAGGCTTTATACTGACATGATGCTGTTATGGAATTGCACACATTACATCCCATACTTGTTGCTTTGACAGCTCTACTCTCGCCAGACTGCATGCCAACTCAGTTTCATTGGTATTGAGTAGCTGTTCAGCTGCATTTTTTTGCTAAGGTGTACCAGTTGAGATATTTCCAATACCATGAAAATCAGATGTCGTCGATGCTCATGTTCGTGCCTATTTCCTGCTTTCATTTTGCTGTGACGCCCATGATTACTATCCTACTGAGTGATATCGATGATGTACGTGTGCGAACCTTACAGCAATGTAGGATGCATTACAGATTTTTTATCCTTGTTACATTTGCTGCTCGCATAAACCTTTATGCACCTTGAAAAGTGATCAACTGAGTTTTCTTACATATCAGTTTACATTTGCTGTATGGCCACCACTGTGCATGGTCTCATAGCACATTTGCAAAGATTAATTACCTTATCTTTTCATCCTGTGTTAAGCATTATCACATAGGTATTCGTTCTATAATGCTGATGTTCATCCATTATGAAAGCTCTGAGGCATGGATGTAACACCTGTCTTGTTGACATTGAGGTCACATGTAACTTAATCTGAATTCATTCCTTTTCTGCTTGGATTGGATTTGCTGTTTGCATTCACAGATTCACCTCTGCTTTGCATCTATACAGAGTGTTACCTTAGCTTTGCAGGATAAGGTTATAACAGAATGGTTACAATCTAAGTGGGC
Organism: Amblyomma maculatum; assembly: GCA_023969395.1. Lineage (NCBI taxonomy): Eukaryota > Metazoa > Arthropoda > Arachnida > Ixodida > Ixodidae > Amblyomma > Amblyomma maculatum. The sequence goes on from JAJIZL010039221.1 coordinate 59,269, forward strand.
AGCTTAATTTATTTTGTGCAATGACTAGCAAATGAGCTGCCAAGCCTTACAGTGGTGACTTACTGCTAACTATTTTAACATAAGAAAAAGTGATTTGGGAAGCAGAGTGTGTGAACTGAAGGCCTCAGTGTGCTTCACAATTCATGAATTCACAAAAATATTCAGTGCAATGAACGGTATGATGGCAGTTTCACGGAGTAGCAGCCATGCAATTCAGTCTGTTTTACTTTCCTACGCAAATACAAAGAGCCTTAGAAGCCCTCACACACTATAATATAAACCTCGGTACCACAGTGGCAGTTTTGTTTGCAAGCATTGCTGTGCTTATTAATGAAAAATACATGGGTCACAAAAATGCATCTTAATGAGGTGTAGCTGTATATGCTTTTTAGTTACGGTAATGACTGTTACGTTTCTCCACCGAGAAGTGGGACAGCTGACGCGGCCACCGCATAGCAACAGGCAGAACCGCGAGCGGATCGGCCATTTCGACGCCGTTCATCGGCCGCGCAACGCTTCCTCCCGCCGACAAGTCTCAGCGTGTTCCTGTGCGTGCGTGTGTGTGCAAAAGCTGGCCAAGCCTGGAGCTCGAGGGAAAGTGCGTCGCCCTCTCCTGTCTGCAGGAGGTGGAGGAGATGAGATCGGAACACCTGCGATTGAGTCATTCGTCGTGAACCATGTTTGGCTCTCCCTTTCCTGTGAGGGTTTACCCTTTCCCTGTGAACTGGAAAAACTATAAAAAGCAGCGGCCGACTCCGCTGGGAGAGAGACTACTTTGACGCGCCGTTGGCACGACGTTAGACACCAGCTGTGTGAGAGTGTCTGTAATCTCTCCGGGTCAGCTTCACTGCCCGTTTCTTCATGATGTTGCAGTAAAGGTTGTTTCGTTAAAAGACGCCTCGTCTTTGCTGGCACCTTTGATGCCGTCCGCCGTCCACGGAGCCGCAAGGCCAACGCTACCGAGGGGCGCGCAAACACCAAATGTAACAACTGGTAGGCAGCGGTGGGACGACCAAGCCGTAATCGTGAGCGGTGGGACGACGACGACCAAGCCGTAACCGTGGTCGGAGGGACGAGTCAGGCGATACCGTCGTCCAACAACTGGTGAACAGCGGAAAGCGGAGAGACGAGGACGACCAAGCAGTGACCGTGGTCGGTGAAACGAGCCAGGCCTGACCGAGGTGCAACATCTGGTGGGAAGAGCGGAGATGTCACAGGCGTGACCCGTGAATCAAAGCAGCTCAGCGGAAAGGCGGGAGCAGTGCAACGAGCCCTGTGTGATGACTGGTTGCCTGCAGCGGAACGACTGCGTTGGATTCTTGGCTGCGAGGTTGGTGAGTGCGGGACTTTCTTCTACTGAGTTTTGCCAGGCTTTTGTTAAGTAGAGAACAGAGCTGGTAATTGTGTTGTCGTTGTTGCTGGGTTAAGTGCAGCAAGGCAATAGTGGGCAGTAGAGAAGGCAGCACTCGGAACAGCCATGGGTTTGGATTTGAAGTCGTTGCGCAAACCGAAATTGCTGGAGCTTGCGGAGGAGTTGGGTCTGAATTTGTCAGGCAAACTCAAAAAACCAGAAGTGTTAAAGGCTATTCTTGCGTTGGAAGCTGAAGATGACGAGCTTTTGGAATGCCTTGAGATCATTGACGAACGTCAAGAAGAACGTCACGAGAAAGTGGAACGTGAACGTAGAGAACGTCACGAGAAAGAGATGTGTGAACGCAGGGAACGTCACGAGAAAGAGATGCGTGAACGTAGGGAACGTTTCGAGAAAGAGGACGCTCGCGTAAGGAAACTGATGCAGCTGGAGATATCAGCACATAGAATGAGCGTGGA
>JAJIZL010039222.1:230-14978 GCA_023969395.1 Amblyomma maculatum
GGTATCACGGTCCATACCGAGTCCTTCAAGAAACATCTCCTGCCAACTACGTAGTTGAGCCTGTTACGCCCTCTGAGGACTTGCGTCGCCATGGACGCGAAACAGTTCATGTGAACCGAATCAAGCCCTACTACGATCCGTCTGTTCTTTCAGCTCCATAAGTCGCCAGGATGGCTCCTTTTCTACCCGGGAGGAAAATGTAGTGTGGTAATCTTCGTCTTCATAGCCACTGCCATGCATCGCGTGCTGATACACTCGAGGACGAAGAAGTTGGTCGCTGACTTGGTGATTCGCCACGCCTGACGCTCCGCAGCGAGTTCCTCCTGAGCGGCTGGATCCATCTGGGTTTACCGAATAAACACACCCCTACAAGATCACTATCTTCTCTCACCCGCTTCTCCCCTTCGGGCCGCGCGGGTACCGGTGCGAGGATGCCCCAGTACCCTTGCGTTTAATAAGTTTTCTTGCTCTCTCCCCTTCCAACATCCAGCGTGCGTCACTCGAACTGTGGTGTTTAGGCGACGCGGCTCCTCTTTCCGCTCACAGCGCGATTGCTAGGTGCAGCGTCTGATGCCGGACGCCTCTGACGTGATCGCTGCGCCGTAGCGCTTCTGCTGGGAAAGCGTCCCCTGCGATGTGTGACTGATCGACATACTCAGTGCGTGTGAACGCTAAAGGAACACGGGAGCAAGAAACGTTGTAGTGTGCACAACACAGTGCGATAATCTAGATTGTGAGAAGCACTTGTTTGAACAAAAAATTAGAGAAAAGTTGTACAGTGCACTTAGAAGTGTTGAGTATGAAAACTATCCCTTTGTGTGACTCAAGAGCATGCCGCGCGAATGAGTGGGCGGTGCGAAGGAGGTGCAATAACGCTATCGCGTTCCACTCTTGAAGGCGAAGCTTAAGCGTCCTCCAAATTTGTTTCGACACGCTCACGGTATTGGTTGTTATCGTTGTTTGCGGTGGCCCGTCACAACCCCTGAAACATTACCGAACCACAGGTCGGGCTATCAACATCACCCCCAGCAGCGCAGCGAAGATGCTGCGGCAGGCGGCATTCAGGCGGATTCTAGAGCGGTACCCGGTATCTGCCGCTGTCCTGTCGTAATTTGCAAGAAGTTTAGTAATCGGGAGGTTGAGTATGTTGTACGTTGGTTTATATGGTGTAACTTCCCAAAATGACTGAGGCTATGAGGGGCGCTGTAATGGGGGGCTTTCTGAACAACTTCGAGCACTTAGATTTCTGTATAGTGCCCACCGACGTAGCGAAGTATACGGGCGCCGTGCTTTTTGCCTTCACCGAAGAGCGGCTGCCGAGGACAGGATTTAAACGCACGTCTTAAGGTTCGAAAATCGAGTGCTCTGACGACTGAACCACTGCGGTCAGGTCGGTTGCTTCTAGTGGGTGATAAGGGCGGTAAATCCACTTGTGTTTTGTCGCCAGAAATAGGCTGTATCGAATATAGTTCGATTACAATGGCAAGAGATATCTACCGTATATAACAAGCCTCTGTAACGCTGGAGCAATAGCTGGTCTTATGCATAAAACACAGGACTTACCTAAGTGTATAAAACAGCTTTCAGTAGCGTAATTTTGTATTTGTTGGTGCTCTTTGCGTCATTTCCGACATTTTTAAGAGTAGAGTGCAGCAATAAGCGATGCAGCATGTAGTTTTGTACTGTACAAGTACAATGCACTGCGTACTAAAAGTACGTCTCTTTCTTTGTGCCGACGATGTTTTTTTTTCCCTCACATCTTGTTTGATGTATTATACTCCGCCGCCGTGAATGCTGCTCTGTAAGAGGAAGCCAGCACCTCTGAAGCTGTCTATACAGCTTTTTCCCAGGCTGTCCTCGCAACACCAGTTGCGGAAATAAACCTTCAACCTTCAAAAAAAAAAATTGGAGAATCATTGGAGGAAAAAAATAGAGAAAGAACCATAAGCACGAAAGTTCTTTCGTTGCTAAGAGCCAATTATTAGATGTAAATGCATAAGTAGGCTGGTTTATACTATTATGTCGTGCTTGCAGAAAAAATTGGGCAGTTAAGGTTTTGCTACGGCCGAGTGCAGAAAAGCTTGGGAGGATGATGGTAGCATGAAGAGGCTGTGGGAGACGCTAGGGGAAGTACCTTTACAGCTACACTCTCAACACGAATAAGCCTATAAGAGTAGACATGGAGTCTCGTGTCCTCTAACACACTCAATTTTAGGGCGCAGTATTCGCTTAAGCCCTTGGCTAGATTTCCATTCCAAAATGTTCAGAATGCTACATTTTGCGAGAAGAATTATATTCCTTTTAATAAATCATACTTATTTATTCAGGCAGTTGTTTTTGAGATTCCCTTGCATTGTGGAAAAAAAATGTATTGGACAGAAAGGAAGATGCCTCAATGAAAGGATTACAGAGTACGCTAAGGCGATATCGGACAAGTCTGGCACAAATCTGGCTGTGCACTGCAAAGACTGCGTTGATTGTAGAGACCAAACATGTCCGGTTGACTTTCACAATGTTAAGTTTATGAAAAGGATGAAGGACAAGTTAGCCAGAGAGATTTATGAAGCATATGCAATCTGTGACTTGGGAGACCAGTGTGTCAGCATGCCATCGGGGGTTTTGTTGAAGAAGGAAGTAGAATTTTTGCGCAAACCGGCAGGATGTTAACGACAGGAAAGAAGTTGGCTGCAGACGTAAAGTGAAAGAAGAAGATGTGCGGTTTCCAGTTAATATAGTTGTCAGTGCAGCGTTGTCCTTGTGTGCGTGTGTGTGCCTCTCGTGCTTTGTGTTGGTGTTACCTGCTCTGCTGCTTTCTTCCAAGAGATACTTATGCCATTTAATTAGCAACTGATGAATACTCTGAACCACTTCATCAGATATATCTTCTGCTAGTAAATTCGACATTAAAACCTCAGTTATAATCTTTATAACTTCTAGAACTTCACAGATTTTGAAGTGCGAATCGGCTTCTGCTGCCGACCATAGGCACTCCGTATTTCTAATGACACATATATTCCAGGGCTCGGGCAGGATGCCCTGACCCTAATAGGGAATGCGCTAGAGAACATGGTTCTGCCTTTTTATTTCCAGTATGCTTATTCGTATTTATTATGTATAGAGTGGAGATTGGCGGTGTACCAGCACAAGGAGCCCTTTCTCTACATTCACTGCAGGTCTGAGCCTCTAAATAAACCTTCTGCTATAGATGCCGTAGTGCAGTGGATGTGATAAGGTACGCATCGCGTCTGTGTCATGCGGGAAATTTACTATATGCTAGGCCAAAATGGTCGGGTGTAGGTAAAAACGTCCTCGGAACATACGTCATAGGAAAAAATGTCTCCGGAAGAAACGGCCCCTGAAGAAGTGACAACTAGAAAAAAACGTCCCTAGGCTAAAATTGGCCATAAAAATGGTTTCTTTCAGTGGTAGTAGTAGTAGAACTCACATGAAAAAAAAAAAACACATTTTATGCCATTCTTTTTTGGCTTTCAGTTAAATGTAATCTTTCATTTGGAAACTGCGTCCTCTGGGGGCCAGAAATATTTACGAGAACAGCGTAAAAACATGGTGAAAGAGTCATCTGGCTCTTTATACGTTGCGAGGTTCCGAACTCTGCAGCTCGTTAAGCAATTATATATGGCAGGTCTAAATACTGTCCACTGAGAAAGGTACAAGCGGATTGGCGTATGACACTATCGGGGAACCGCCCAAAGCAGAAGACGTCACAAGAATTACTTTCCAGACCTTTTGGTGACAAGGTTAAACCGCTCTTCTGAAAATGGTGTAAAATTGCGGTAGGCAGGACGAGGCTTAACCGCAGGATGAGGCTTAACCAGTCGTGCATCATGGCCATATTAAGGCATCGCTCTAAGCTTCTCCGGTAAAGCCGGTGGTCAGCTCGCCATTTCCCCGCAAACAAAGCGAAGATGAAGTGCTGTCACTGTATTACCGCTGCAATCAATTTTTTTTTTTGTTATGAATGCCCGCGTCAATTCTCTGCTCGCGGTCAATCCCAAGCCGACAGGTGAAACCAGTGTAATAAAGTTTATATTAACATGCCTCATTCAGTATTGCAGCTCGCCACGGGGAAACACAGTCTACGTATAGGGAACCAAAGCTGGAGTTTGCTCCGCGACGCCAGCGCTTGGTTTCCAGCGGAGCGGAGAGGAACTACAAAACCTACGCGCGTCTGCTCCAGCGCTGCGCGCGACTATCTGCGGAGTCTGCGCAGCCCGCTCGCTCGGGAGCGCGTGCCACAGGCAGCCGCACGTGCACGCGGAGCGGGAGAAGGAGAGTGAGGACGAGGGGGGATGGTCGTACGTCTATGCGCGCAAAGCCGGCGCTCTTTGCCAGTGGTGTTTCTTATTTTTGCTTTTTTCTGTGACCCGGCGGACATAGAGGCTGGCTGGAGGCACGCTTTTTATCGGTGCTTTCGAAAGTGAGAAATTATGTATAATTGATCGCCGCGGACATTGTTTTCAAAGAGCGCTTGTTGGCAGGCTGAGACAAAAAAAAAAAACATGAACGCGAATTCGGTACTCGAAGGCAGAGGCAAGCGACAGGTATTTTGAAGGACTTGAGGCGGCACCTCTTGGTGTCTCTTCCATGTTGTTCAGGGAATGAAGGGTCCAGCCTTCTCGTTGAGAATTGATACGCGTGTACACAGCGACGAGTGCTCCGGGCGCTGGTTGGGGAGCTTCCTTTCCATTTGTGACTGCTAACTTGAAAGGGGCCTATTCAACTCTTTGGGGAAAGACGTTTTAGGCGATGCTGCCTGCTTTCGGCGCGTTTAGGACGCGTTCCCTACAAAGGCACAAAGCAGGCCGGCTTACCCTTTGGTTCCTGCTGACAGCGGTCAGGGGGAGTTCGCTTCGGTGGCGCTTCCATCCGAAATCAATGACTTATCTACCTTTAACGAAGAGAGGTTTCTTAACGACCTGGATCACTGACGAGAAGCCGAGGCATGCATTTTTTTCGGCAGTTTCCTCTATCCGCGAGACGAAGAGCGAGGATATGCCTGACGACTTTTCATGCAGGCGGGGACATCTCTCCAAGTAAACCTTTGTCTTCTTAATTCTACAGCTACGCTGTGCAATCCCTAGTTCAGTTATCTCCTCAGGCGAATGCGCAGTTTTGAGCTCCCGAAGCAGGATCGCGTATTGGGATAGAAAGAATAACATATGCGTTTTCCCTTTATAAGCGCCGAGTGATGGCATTGTTGACATATATCTGTTTCTTGAGGCCGACTTGGTTCCGCGATGACTGCTGCGGCACCGCCAATTACAAACAGAGGTGCGAGATACGAGTGGTACGAGATACCTAAAAAAAAAACAGGGGTCAAGTGGATGCAGCTAGCACAAAACCGGGTTAAGTGGAGAAATATGGGAGATGCCTTCGCCCTGCAGTGGGTATAGTCAGGCTGATGATGATGATGATGATGATCGTTTCAACACGAAAGAGAGAAGAGAGAAAAACGCTTTCACGAGTTTTGCGAAAAAGCACGCCGTCACTTTTTCATTCCAGTTTTTTTTTTCTTGCCCCCTTTGTTGGAGCGAGACGGCAGCCAGAATGCGGCCGGAGGAGGAGAGAAACAACCGAGCGCGCGCGCGCAAACACGTGCTGGAAAGCAGCGCGGAGCAGACGACAGCATGCTTTCCTATGTGGCGGGGAGCAGACGACGCGGCCGCACTGCGCGGAGGTTTGGACGGGGTTCCATGGAGGGCGCTGACGCACAGAGTGGCGCAGCGGCCCCTGGCCCAGGTTTTCTCCCCTATAGCGCAAGACTTCAGCCCCATTCGGGGACATTTTTTCATACTTCCAAAATAGGGACATTATTTCCGGGAAAGTTTCTTCCGGGGACATTTTTCCGGGAACATTTGCTCCGGCAACATTTGCTCCGGGGATGTTTTTACCGGATCCCAGAAGGGTCTTGCCGTTACGAGCGTTGGAGTCGTTCAGATCATTAAGGTAAACAGTTGTAAGCGCGCTCCATTAGTCAGGTATCATTGGTTATTGTGGGACTCATGTATCAATCAGTAGTAATAATGTTAGTGGTGGTGAGCTCGAGCTTTCTGTGCAATGTGTGGGTTAAAATCATGCACGGATATTATCCCCCCCCCCCCCCAACCCGTTGGGAAAAGATCTAGAAGGAAACATAAGTAAAAAAAATTTTATACTACACATTTCACCTAGGGACGCATGCCATGTCTGGGTGAGCATAAAATATAAAGCGGAACTAACACTGCCACAACGATAGAACGACACGGTGCCCAAATGTGGCGGCCAGAACAGTACTCATTATACTGATATTCATATGACACTGCACACAGTGCATACGTATACCGCGTTCCCCGTGTGGTCACGTGATATTGAAGGGCTAGAATACCAGATTAGGCTCTCTAAGTTTCAGTAAAATAAGCGAAGCACATCACTGCAGCTGTTAGGCTCTGTAAGTTTCAGTAAAATAAGCGAAGCACATCACTGCAGCTGTTAGGCATTGGTCTTCCAAGCGGCTTCTCGAAACCGCATTGAGTAGTTCATAGCGCAGCTAAAACTCCCAGCGTGAAACTTTGCTACTGTGACCCAACCTTTACCAGGTTTACCACACGACAATGTAAATAATTTTAATCGGTGCTATAAATGCGTTCGCATGAGATACCCCATGCGTGGAAAATCTCTCCTGGGCCCGTATTCTGAGTTTGCGTCGTTATGGAAAGTGTCGCTATCTCCCCGACCTCGAGTCATCTGATTGGTGGAAACGCCGGAAGATGACGTTTCCACCTCTTCCGGTTCCGTAGTGACAACGCCCGGTTCCGGCGTTTCGACCAATCAGATAGCTCGAGCTCACGTGAGATAGCGACACGTCGATAACATCGCAAACTCGGAATACGGGCCCTGTTCTCTGAAACCTCCGAGTACTACTTTCCGCTGTTGGCAGAGTACAATGCGGAGAAAGGAATGTTTCTTTCTCTACTTGTTGGCGACAGGAGGTAGATGCCAGAATCTGGTGTAACTGAAGAGTGAGGAATACACAACTAGCGAGTGGTTGCCTGAGAGGCCATGGTGATTTCCAAGGTATACCAAAACACCGGGTGGCTTTTGTGGAAGGTGGAGGTGGAGCGGAAATATTTTAGCAGCGCGGACGCGCCAAATGGTTGCGCGATAGTTTCGCAATGCGAATCAATGATAAAGTGCGGGTGAAAGCGCCTCGGGGGGAAGAGGTACCTTCAACAAAACACGCACAAAGCTAATAAAACGTGCGGTGCACCCAGCGAACTGAGCTGCAACGCCTTCATACAGCGTGTCACTGACCGACGGGAGACGTGCGCTTGAGGAGACAGGAAAAATGCCCAGTCAAAATAACTACAGAACGGAGTCAAAATTACGATAAAATATTTTGGAGGTCTATCCTAAACGTAAGACTTTTCTGTAGCTCTTTAGTGTTTTTGTGTATCTTGTAGGTTTCTCTGTAGTACTTTTCTGTTCTAACTACACAATTTTGAGCTGTTGCTAACAGAAGTTTCGTAATATCATAATAGCGTCGTTGTAAGAAATCGTGTCGAAATTCTGCCGTAGCCACAAATAATTTGCTCCAGTTCTTTTTTTTTTTGCTGGATGCCAGTTTATAAAAGTCAAAGAAGCTATGATATTATAGCGGTAGATGTAACGAAGTGTGTGTTACCTGTCTAGTCATTAAAAGAGAAGTTAAGTCAAGTCGAAGGCAACTTCGTCGGATCGGCCCACTTATCGCTTATCAAACCTATCGTGTATAACTATGCAGTATAAAGCGTGGCTCATACATGCAGGAGGGAAACAAATCACAGCTGGATATCATAGTTATAACGGTAACTCGTGCGCTCAGTGATAAGTTGGTGAATTCTTATTTCACCCGGGTCAAATTTTAAGGGTGACCTAGATGATATTTGGGCGCGATCATGAAACTGGATGCGCCCTGGTAACAGAAACCGCTCACCCAATATTGGAGTAAGGTGGTCCTATGGATCCTATCCAAGCCAGCATTTTCCAACATACGTCCAATGCTAGACTGCATGCCGGGGCAGCGCATCAGTTAGGGCGCTGGACTGCTGTGCCCAATGATGCGGGATCGAATACTGACATCGGCGGCCGTTTTCCGGGGAAGGCGCAAAGCTATAGGCGCTAGTGTATTGTGCGATGTCAGAGCACGTTAAAGAGCCCGCGGTGGTCGAAAATTTCGGAGCCCTCCACTACGGCGTCTCTCAGAGCCTCAGTCGCTTTGAGACAATAAACCCCCAAAAATTATAACAAATGACACTAGTATTTGATCGATGTTATATTCTGCATGGATATAGAGGCACTGTGTCGTTATAAAGGATTTTCTAAGTGTTGTTAGCGTGACAATGCAGGTGCTTCTAGAGCAAGACAAGGCTTTGCTGAACGCTCTATACTCCACACTCGGTTGTGCCGCTGAACCTCTTGCGGGGAAAATGATGGTACGGTGGCTAATGATGGGATCATTATTATTGTTTAGGCGCCATACTTTTTTTTTATTTTTTGCCCATTCACACTGGCCACGCTTCGCCAGGCTGCTTTTTTAACGGTCGTGTGTTGAAATACCCGCGACTAGCTGCAGAGAACCATGCAGCAAATTAAAACCTTGCGGGGATTGGCCACTTGGCCTAAAACACGTGCGTAATAAATTGGGCTCATAAATAGCCGTGCCTAGCGTTGAAGGTCACGGCCTCAGCCAATGTTGTTGTTGTTATGAACTTTATTTTTCCACCGATGTAGGAGGCCCCCTACTCCCTGCCCCCGGCACGCAGGCCTATGGGACAGAGGCCGGGACCTCCGCGACTAAAGACAGGCGAAGCGACAGTGTTTCTTCGCGGCTTCAGCCGCCAGGCGGACAGCTTGCTGCTGGCTGGCGGGGGAGTCGCTCCGCAGCAGCAGTTCCCAGGCTTCTCTACAAATTTATGTTTTCCTTGGCGCCAGGGGAATCAAGGCATTGCCAGATTATGTGATCCAGAGTACCCCTTTCTCCGCAGGTTTCTCAATTATCGTCCGCCTTTTCCTCCACTTGCGTGTGGAAAAGCCAGACGGGACTTGGAAAATTCTTAGCTTGCAGGCGCCGCCAAGCGACGGCCTCCTTGTTAGTTAGCGTTCGGTCCGGTTTCGGCAGGAACCTTCTGCTAAGTCTGTAGTGTTCTAAAATTTCCTTATAAGTTTGCAGCCTCTCGTCCATCCCATCGCAATCGGGCGGCTCTACGGCTGCCCGGAAGTAGAGAGCTCGGGCTAGCTCGTGCGCCGCCTCGTTGCCGGGGACGGACTCGTGCGCGGGGGTCCAAATAATTCGAATCTTTCTTTCAAGTTTTCCTTTCTCTAAAATTTTGTCTAATAACTATACTGGCTTCCGTTCCAACGCAAGCGAGCGCTATTGAAACTTCTTCAGCCATACCTACATTTCGGCTTCGGCCCACCTTCCTCCCTTCCCTTACGGTGCGGTTGAGGCGTCCACAGACAACAAGTGAGAGAGTTACCGCGCGTTTCCCTTCCTACAAATAAATCAGTCCTTCTCTCGCTCCTTAAGGCGAAAGCCTTTAATGGCTCACACGGTCGAGGAGAAATTGTGTCCCGATTAGGCAGGCTTAAGTAAGAAGAAGTGTCCCTGCTGAGGTGGCTGCTCATCGCTTGAATGATAACCTTACTTTTCGCGTAAATACGATCCTTACATCAATAGAATTGACTTCTCAAAGTACGAGGAAGTTCCGACCGCTCACGTATCCTCTGGTAGTGTGGCATTCATCACATAATCCCTGCAGCTGAACTGCGCTGTGGGACTAGGCCTAGTGCCTTCCGTGGCACGCTGGCGGATGTACCTTCGTCGCCGCCGCCTGTCTCGACGGCATTACCGACCGCACAATTGACATCCGAGTCTGGGTTCCAACTCCTGGTTGCTCCTCCTAGTCCATGGGCTGCAGCACATATCCTGCCATCTCAAAATGCACATTCGCCCGTGAGTGATCTGTCCCCAGGGTGGAGGTCGGGAATGGCTAACCAGCTTCCACTTGGTGATGGAGTTTCCATCAATGTGAGTGAGCAGCCGAGCACGCCAATGGACGTGTATTCAGCACTACCATCTGGACGGGCGGCAAAACGCGGTGCTCAGAAGCGTCCTTCAGAAGACATTGCACCGGGATCATTTTCCGCAAACAACAGTTCACAAGGCAGGCGTTCCTGTACAACGACTGATCACCCGGTATTTTCAACACCCGGATCACTATCCTATAAAGTGACCATTAAGGCTCTGACAACCAAGTACCTTACTGAGATACCGAACAGAGTTATTCAGGCTAATCTGGACGCATGTCTTGGAACCAAGGGTTTCCGTGGTTTCACGGCCAGGAAGAAGTCGAATACCATTGCTGTGTGGCTCCCGAGTTTGGCTGCTGTTGAGTGTCTTCAAACACTTAAGTGTATTTCAATAACAAGCGAAGTCTCGGTTCCAGTCGAGGTTTCTCTTGTTGATGGTTCCGATCTACAACGCTGCATTGTCTACAACGTAGACGTTGACGAGGACCAGGCTACACTTCAGCATGAGCTCTACTGCCCTACTCATCGTGTGATTCAAGTTCGTCGCATGGGAAAGAGGCGCTCTTGCACCGTCACCTTGCAAGGCCCCATGACTCCTCCAACTCGCCTATACTATTATGGCTGCATTCTACGCCCTCGACCATATAAACCAAGTGTCATCTACTGTTATACCTGTTTCCGACCTGAACATATGCATAGGTCTTGTCCTTTTACAACACCAGATGACGCTATGCCAGAAGAAACAGTATCTTACCGATGCGGACTTTGCAAAGCTAATGACCATGATATCACCTCTCCAACTTGCCCAACAAAGCAGAAAGCAACTCAAAAGGTTCGTCGTGGGATACAAAGGCAATGGTCTCAACATGTTACTTCACCACCGATTCAGACATTCAACAGATTCGAGGCTCTCCAGTTGTACGACGATGAATGGCCACAACTATCTGAGACAGAGCCACCGGCAATCTGTACACCACATGCTTACAGCGCTAATGTGAGTGCACAACGTCGTCACAGAGTACAAACGTGAAGGATATGCCAGAACCTCCGCAGGATGATGTGACAGCAGTTGACGACCAAATTGAAAGGCTTTTAGCGGAGGTCTATAAGCTCCGCAAACATCGTGAACTGCTTGCTCGTAACAACGGAATCCCAGACCGCGAATATCAAAGCTGCCTCGCCAACGATTATGTCCCATACTCCCATGCAGTTCACTGATTCCCAAAAGTCTTCTGCTGCCCTGCCTGATAACACTTCGAAATCGTTACTGAGCTTTATGATCACTCAGCTATCTAACCTGACATCTGTGCTTTTGCGACATCTGGACTCATAATCAAAATGGCGACTACAAGATATCGCAGTGTGCTTCAGTGGAACTGTAGAGGGCTCTCCACAAAGGTTGGAGAGCTCAAATCCCGTCTTCGCATGAACAAGCTTCATGTATGGGCCATGCTACTGCAGGAAACTAACGCGTTGCCACCCATTCCTGGTTTCAGTGGATACGTGTCTCCTTCCATGGGCAACCGGCGTGTGCACACGGACACTCCTCCGGGAAAGGTGGCTGTGTATGTTGACACACGGTTTCCTCAGGTACGCCTTGCTCTGGAAAATTGGTGTACTTCATATCAGGAAGTTGTTGCAGTGGCAGTCAAATTTTGTAAAGCAGCTGTTGCAGTTGTGTCAGTCTATGTAAGACCTGGGGGTGGCTCTCCCTCCCGCATAAACCTGGGATGGTTATTGAATGTTAGGCAACAATACCCGGGATGTCCAGTTTTAGTTGGTGGTGACTTCAATGCGCCTCACCCGGACTGGGGATACCCCACCTTAGGTCCTCGCGGCAGGCGAGTGCGAGACGCCTTTACGGATGCGCTGTTTATTCTCCTGAACCAACCAGATACACCAACAAGGACTGTGCTTCATACTAGGAGTGGAACATACGCTCCAGATCTTACGTGGTGGTCAGGAACCGGCACCCCCTCGTGGCACTTAGAGCCGGACTTCTGGGGCAGTGACCATCATCCTATTGTCATCGGTCTCTATCCATCACAGGCCCGACGATTACGCCGCAAGTGTACAGTTGTCAATTGGGACAATTTCCGCGCCATTCTTCAAATTCACTCTGTTGAGTCGGCACCATCGCTTCTAGACCGCATAAAAAGCGCACTAAATGAGGCTACAACCATTACCTGGATGAGGTTGGTGGACCAACACCGGAAGTGCCTCTGCTCAACTTGTGGGCTGCTCGTCGACAAGCGGAATTGACTGCGACCAGAGACCCAACTTCTGCGCATGCACGTACATGACTAAATTACATTACTGCTAAGGCTCGAAGGTATGAGCGTGATCTCTCATGACGACAATGGAACCTGTGGCGCGAGCAGTTCTCCACACAGTCATCGAATGCTCATCTTTGGCGAACTTTCCATGCCATGGAGCACGGTTGTCGTCGTCCTGATGCAGCGGCCACAGCATGCTTTGCAGCAAACTTGTCTCCGCATGATTTCGCAGGACAAGCAGCGCGCAAGTTTTTCCCCAAGTACGACGTGTTGCCTGCACCAGTTACAAGAACTTACTTGTGGGGCATGCCAGCCCATGTCGATTACTGCTGCCATCTGCTGCCGACACCAAGGGAACCGCGAGCCCATTCTTCATGTCCGAATCGCTTGCAGCTATAGATGAAGCCAACCGAAAGACAGCGCTCGGTCCGGACTCCATTACGTACGAGGTTTACAAGAACCTCAGTGGTGATACACTTCCTCAACTCCTTGACACCATTAACAAGGTGTGGCTAGACGGCGATGTACCAGACAGCTGGAAATCGGCTATTGTGATCCCTATTCCAAAGCCGGGAAAAGCACCAACAGCCTAAGCAACTTTCGACCTATTTCCTTAACGGCAACAATTTGCAAGCTTGCTGAGAAAGTGCTCGGCACACGAATCTCGTGGTGGCTTGAACATCACGGTTTATACCACCCGGCCCAGATTGGCTTTCGACCATCTATAGGCACAGAAGGCGGATTGGCTGTCTTGGCGTCCTCAGTATTATCATCAACACGCAGCCACAATGTACGCACCGTGCTCGCCATGGATGTAGAAAAGGCTTACGATAATATCAGTCATGCTGCCATTCTGGATTCAATTGACATGCTCCATTTACCACTTAGAGTAGAGCAATTTTGTAAAATCTTTCCTTTAAAGTAGACAATTTGCGATACGCCTCAATAGCGAGGCCATAGGATCATTTGTCCCTCTTCGCGGCGCACCCCAGGAATCTGTGTTGTCACCAACATTATTTAATATTGCGTTTATCTCACTTGCATGGCGGTTACATGAAATTTCTGATGGTAAATTCTTAATATACGCTGATGACATCACGGTGTGGAGCACACACAACGACCTACTGACTCAATCATCGGCCCTGCAATCAGCTTTCGATATTACGTGCACATATGCATCTTCCATTGGCCTTGAACTTTCCGCCAGTAAAACTAAGTTCATATCAGTCGCCAACCGCTGGGGCCGCCGTAAACTATCGGCAACACCTATTCGTCTACATCTATCCGGAACCCCACTTCAGGAAAGTTCAACAGTAAAAATATTGGGCTTAACTATTCATGAGTCAGGAACTGGAACTACATGGCTGTCTGGCGCTAAAAAACAGGCGTTACAGATACTGGGTCTGATTAGACGCATTGCTCCAAAAATGGGCGGCGCTCGCTCAGATGTTGCGAGACAGTTGGTGCGGGCAGTTGTGCAACCACGCCTTGTTTATCAAGCCCAATTTCAGCATTTGACAAGGGCACCATGGGATTGACTTGAGGCTATAAATCGAGAGGCAATGAGGGTCATCACCTGCCTCCCTCGCATTACACCAATCGTGGCGCTCCAAGAAAACGCACAACTAAACACAATAGATGAACTGGTGCAGCAACGACGTGATGCACGCAAGCTTAAGGCCACACTCTCTCACGCAACGTGCGCTCTGAAGGCTTATGCTTCGACACATTCACTACTACCACCGCCACTGCCAGTTCTTCCTCCTTGGCGTTTTGTGCAGCTGAGCGATAACAAGCCAACTGGTTTACGCCGACCAAGAACACAGGAAACGGCGTCGTCACTTCGCGACCGAATTATGGAACAATACGCCCGCTTGGCACATGGTTCCATTATAATTTACGTCGACGCAAGCATCAAAGCCTGTGAAGTGATAACAGCACTTTACTGTCCTAGCAAATCTTCATTGAACAAGACGTCAACATTTCAATTACCGGAACCTCCATCTTCTTTTTGTACGGAACTGCTTGCAGTGCAAGAGGCGCTTCGCTCTGTGACCGCCATTCCCATGCTTCCCACGGCCCGTATTATGATACGTACAGATGCCCTCCAGGTGTCAAAGCTGCTTAGACGCGCCATTAGTAGTAGCCCGGAAATCTGCCAGAACATACACAGTCTAGCGGCTCCCATACCAAATCCAATTTGTATTGAATGGACCCCGCTTGACCTTTTAGGTGCTCAAAGCCAAGTGGATTCTGCGACCGCCTTTCAAACTCAACCTCGACATCGCCAAACCTCATAAAATTGGACAATGCCAACCTGCTTTTAACAAGAAAGGAGCACCTCCGGCGCCGTACACGTGCTCTTATACCTCCGTGTACGGTAAGCCTCCCCCGCGGTCTAACC
>JAJIZL010039227.1:0-12502 GCA_023969395.1 Amblyomma maculatum
CTGTCCCCCGGGCATCCAAAGGGCGGATGCCCGTTGCTCTCATCCTCGGTATTCTACGTGGAAGGGGCTGTTTTTTTTTTTGTTGCTGCTATAGGGACGCCTACCTGACGGACTACGTTGACCGAGCTGCAGTCCACCGATACCTCCCTTGCCTTTCGGCACGGGAGGTATAGGTGGACTGCAGCTCGCCACTATGCATTTACCACACACGAACCACACGAATTCACTCGACGCGGAATGAACCGTAGAAAACGAAGTGTTCTCCCTGTCCCCCATCATGTCAGAAGGGGGACAGGGAAAACACATCGTTTTCGTTTCGTTTTCTACTGTCCATTTCGCGCCGAGTGAATCCGTGTGGTTCGTGTGAGCATATCGATGAGGTGTATACATTCCAGCACTATACGCAGCCGGCAGCAGTCTACACATTCAGCCGTTGTGTTGGATGCGTACACCTGGACAAAGCAATTTAAAATTAAATGTTGATGAGATCAATGGAAGCAGATGCAACAACCTGTCATGAAAACTGCTCTCAATGTTTTCCCAGGAACCCTGTGATAGCATCATCGGCGCTTCTTGTGACCTTGGTTGCAATGAATAGTAAAGAACAATATGTGTTGCGCAAGAAAAGTGAAAATATCTGATATGAGAACATAACTGAAGTTCACCGACACGCAATAAAACGTTATGTTGCATGAACAAAAGGTCAGAACAAAAGAAAAAAAAGCCCTCACTAGATGGCATGGTTTGCAGATAACGAAACTGCGGAAGCAGAATTGGCAAGGTAGAAAAAGAATTAGAGCGTGCTGCTAGACTGTTCAATAACGGCCGTACCGGTGCCACACATGCACGACATGATGAAGAGAGTGTTTTTGGATATTCCCTAGAATGAGGCTCTTATCTCCGGTGGTTTGTCGACAACAATGCAACTCTAAAAGCGTACAGCGTGCCAAACGAACGGAGAGCGGGCTGATTATTGCTCAGACTGAATGAAAAAGCGAAGGAACTACTAGGTCGGCTCTCGACGGAAAAGCACAGAGTTCAAGGACGCTGTTCCGAAAGAGCTTAGATTGTCGTTAGCTAAGGATAGGCGTCTCTTTAACCATTCAACGAAAGAGCGTAATAAATCATTGGCAACTCCACTGCAAAATTACTTTCCCTATTATTGCAACAGCTGCAGCATGACCTCTCTGAAACAGCTATGGAAGAGCTCGTAGTAGCTAGCCCAGATGCATGTGTCTTGTTATTCAAAATGAGTAGACAGGGAAAGCATGCACCGAGACAAAGTGGCCAGCCTGGCGGAACAATTTGACGAAAGCCGGATGCTAAAGACGTTACGATGAGCGTGAGAGTGTCGATAAGGGGCACTGACTCGGCTAGAACGCGGTATGACGATGCCGGATGGTCGGCTCCATATGCCAGGGCACGTAGGCAGTGCTCCCAGCGCGACCTCCATTATCATCTATTCCGCGACTGCCCGAAACAGAGATCAGCGCAAGCCAACCACGTGCAAACGATAACAGATGGCGAAGGCTTGGTAGAGGGGACGAACTTCAAGAACGAAAGCGCCCGTTCCGCGCTCTCAACACGCACTTGGTTGTGGCACGGCCAAATTCCTGGTGCACTTGTATTCAGGAGCACAGGTCAGTCTCATCATGTGGTCAAATCTGGGAGACCATCAGCAGCTTATCAGCGCAAATATAAATTTAACTGCGCGCTTGGAGAGCAAGGAAACGGTTGGGGACCTCTGCGCAGCCATGACTGGCACCAAACTTCTCAGCGCTCTCTTCTCTCTCTATCGCTCCCTGGGACAGACGCACTTATCCGCCCAGACACGCACGCACAGCAGCTGGTTGGTGAGATAAACACAGAGTGAGGGCAGCTGAGTCCACGCTATCGACATTCAGTGGTGATAAATTCCTCGGAGGCGGTTACTACGACAGGTGAGTCGGGCGGCGCTACTGAACATAGTTTCTCGCCGTGCGCAAATCGACGATTTTACGTCAGAGATGCACGGGAGCAGGCCAGAGTGGTCAGTCATGGTTCGCTAGAAAAAAAAATTATTTACTCTATCGTAAGGATGCGATCATGGGTCTGCCCTAATTGCAGCTCAAGCTGCTAGAGCGCACCGCACGAAGGTGAAAAAATTCCGCAGAGAGCAGTATGAAGATAGGAGCCGCGGGGCTGAACGATGTCCTAAATGGTGACGCTGCGGGAGTGGTGGAAAGTTTAGCTAAGGGAGTTGACGATATCAGGGAGATAACACAGCAAGCGCGGATAGTTGTATGCACAGTACCAGAGGTGGTGACAGTTAAACAGGACATAAAAAAGTCAAGTTTCGAAGTGGTTGAGGTAAACAGGGAGGGGCATAAAGCAGGTTTTGGTAAGGCTTTTCAGCGACATGGCATTCATTTTAACAGAAGGTTGGGAGCAGAGATCTGCTGGCGCCTGGCAGGCAGGGGTGAAGCATTTTTAGGGGGTCCGAGAGGACTCCGTGCACAGAAGTAGTTGGAAGTGAAGCTGAAGAGAGTGTAATAACGGAGGCTCCGCCCTAAAAAAATGGCAAGGAGGAGGTCGAGAAAGAAAAGTACAAAAAAGAAATTTAACACTAGGATCAGCTACATAAACATGCAAGGAGGTAGAAAAAGAGCGAAATGGCTAGAGATAGAAGAGCAGTTGAAGGATGACAAAATAGGTGTGTACGCTCTAGGCGAGACTCATCTCAGGGATCTAGAAGATCTGCCGTTTATAGAAGGCTACGTCTGGGAAGGGTGCAACAAAACGAGAACGAAAAAAAAAGGTGGAGGGTAAGAGGGGAGGGTAGGATACACCGGGGAACAAATTGGCAAAAACAAAAATCATCTTGAAAAGAACATATCTGGGTTACACAAACAATTGCCGGCATACAGACATGGCTAGGGGTAGTTCATTTAGGAACAGGACACCAATGCAGGCATGCAAAGATCTTGTTGAATGTCGCAGTGACGATATAAGCCAGTTTGGAGACGGGGCCAATATTATCCTGCTGGGGGACATGAACGGCCACATCGACGATCTGGCTGGATACACGGATTGTAACGGGAAGCTAATACTGGATTTCTGTGAGTGACACGCTCTAGTTATAGTAAATAGAGAACCAAAATGCGAAGGCCAAATCACGTGGGAATTCCGCAACAGGCAGACGACCACTGACTACTGTCTAATGTCACAGGGAATTTATAGCAAGGTCACAAAAATGGAAATACGCGAAGAGGGGGACTGTAGTCTGGGAAGTGATCGTAAACGTATTAGTCTGCAGATGGGGTCCTTAATGAAAAGAGAAATAGAACTTAGACAAAAAGTAAACGCAAAATTAAACGACGATCAAATAGCGTCGATATCAGCAGACATACAGGAAGCAATAGAGAAACGCCCCATGGAAGACTAGGATTATGAACAGGCAGAACTACTCATAAGGAGGAAAATTAAGGAAGTTAATGTAGCAAACCGCTGGAATGGAAAGAGGAAGCCATGGAGCTGGTGGAATAAGAAAATCCGGGAAGCTATTGAACAACGACGGGCTGCTTCAAGGGAACACCGAGTGGCAAAGAAAGCACAGGTATCTCAGGAGGAAATCGACCAAAAATGGGAATCATATCGACAAAAGAGACTTGA
This sequence comes from Amblyomma maculatum, assembly GCA_023969395.1. NCBI lineage: Eukaryota > Metazoa > Arthropoda > Arachnida > Ixodida > Ixodidae > Amblyomma > Amblyomma maculatum. Next base: position 3,652 of record JAJIZL010039227.1, read on the forward strand.
GGTACAGACCCTCGTCCAAAGTAAAATAAAGCAGTCCACCGATCGCTGGATGACTGACATACACGCTGCCTCTATAGGTGGAGCAAGACAATTCTAGAACCATATAATCTGGCTAGGGAAAAAGAATCAAAGAAAGCAGGATGGGATTCAAGATAACCAGGAAAATTATTTAAAGGGAGAGAACGCGGTGAACTACATTACATCAGTTATAGCCGAGTCATTTAAGAGCGAGGATGGGGTAATCTCCGCAAATCAGGAAGCAACACAAGGTAGCAGAATACAAAGCAGCTTGGAACTGACCAATCTAAACTGGAAAAAGGTGAAACTCGGTTATGAGATAACAGAGTTCCTACAGGAAATCCACAGGGATAACAAAGTGGATTACATGGGAAGGGATAATAAGTACGGAAGCTGTCAAGGTATGCAAAGGATTAAGACAAGGTTGTCCTGTATCACCGCTGCTGTTCATACACTACATGACAAATATGGAAAGTGCGATACAAGAAAGTAACGTAGGTTTTAACCTGTTATATAGATTAGGTGGAAAGGCGGTAGAGCAGAGCCTCCCCGGTTTGATGTATGCAGACGATATTGTGCTGCTAGCTGAGAGTTAAGTATTGCGGAGACGAAGGAGGCGCTCCAGGCTTCAATTTTTGAGCAGTTAATTCGGGTCTGATGATTTTCAGCGGCTCAACTGATCAGGGCTCAACGGCTCAGCGGCTCAGATTTTCAGCGGCTCAACTGAGCCTTGTCCTAATATACAAGGCCATGAAATACCCAGAGTAGCAGAATATAAATATCTCGGGGTATGGGTAAACGAAGGATTAGCATACACTGGAAAGCATGAACAATCACTTAAGGACAAAGGGCGAAGAAATGACGAGATAATCAAGCATAGGGCATTGTGGGGATACAACAGGTATGAGGTTTTGAGGGGTATTTGGAAAGGAATTATGGTGCCCGGACTTTCGAAAATGCGGTTTTGTGCCTAAAATCTGGGGTACAGTCGACATAAGAAATAAATCAGAGAGCCGTTGGACGATTAGCACTAGGTTCACACGGCAAAACCACAAGTGAGGCGGTACAGGGAGATATGGGCTGGGCATCTTTCGAAGTACGGGAAGCTTAGAGTAAAATATTATATGAGCAACGCCTGAGGAAATTGAACAGTAACAGATGGGCAGCTAAAGTATTTAAATCAGTTCAGTCGTTCAGTCGTTTCCGATTCTTCGTGACCCTATGAACCATATCACGCCACGCTTTCTGGTCTCTCACTATCTTTCTAACATCACATAACTTCATCTGCAGCGCCTCGAGGATGCCATCTAACCACCGCGTTCGCTGCCTACCCCTTCTCCGATGACCCTCAACCTTTTCCAACATCAAATCTTTCTTCAGCGACTCCTTTCTTCTCATCAGATGACCAAAGCAGCTGAGCTTTAACTTTAGAATTTGACCCCCCAATGAGCAGTCAGGGTTTATGGTCGACAATACCGACTGATTTGATCTTCTGGCAGTCCAAGGAACTCTCAAGATTCTCCGCCAGCACCACAGTTCAAACGCGTCAATTCCTCGGCGGTGAGCCTTCTTCACAGTCCAACTCTTTCATCCATACATCACAACTGGAAAGACCATAGCGCGAGTAATACGGATCTTGGTTGGCAGACTAATGTCTCTGCTCTTTACTAGACGGTCAAGGCTAGCCATGGCTCTCTTTTTCCCAGAAGCAGGCGTCTCCTAATTTCATGGCTGCAGTCTCCTTCCGGGGTAATCTTGGAGCCCAAGAAGGTAAAATCTGTCACAACTTCCGCTTCTTGTCCCTTAATTCTCCAGGACTTGATAGGGCAAGACGCCATGATCTTTGTCTTTTTAATGCTCAGTTTAAGCCCAAACTTCCCACTCTTTTCTTGTACGCGCATCAGAAGTCTCTTGAGTTCCACTTCATTTTCTACCATTAAAATGGTGTCATCCGCATATCTAAGGTTGTTCATACGTTTTCCAGCAATCTTCACTCCAGCTGAAGACTCGTCCAGACCTGCCTTCATCATGATGCACTCTGCATATAGGTTAAATAGGCAGGGCGACAGTATGCAGCCTTGTCTCACTCCTTTCTCAATCGGAAACCACTCAGTAAGACCATGCCCAGTTCTTACTGTGGCCTCTTGCCCTTCATACAGGTTTTGAGGAAACAGATGACGTGAATTGGAACTCCTATCTCTTGAAGAGCTTGCCACAATCTGCTGTAATCTACGCAGTCAAACGCTTTCGCATAATCAATAAAGCAGAAGTAGATGGGTTTCTGGAACTCTTGCTTTTTTCATGATCAAGCGAAGGTTGGCAATCCGGTCTCGAGTTCCTCTGCCTTTGCGAAACCCAGCTTGCAACTCCGTAACCTCCCGATCCACATACTGCTGCAGCCTACCTTGGAGGGTTTTCAGCATCACCTTACTAACATGCGAAAAAAGCGCGATCGTGCGGTAGTTCGAACAATTTTTGGTACTGCCTTTCTTTGGAATGGGGCTGTAAATGACCTCCTCCAATCCTGTGGCCACTGCAGGGTTGTCCAAATTTGCTGACATAATGTATACAGAACGTTAACAGCGTCATGGTTGAGGTTTTCAAGCAACTCAGCTGGAATGCCATCAATTCCGCTAGCTTTGAAATAGCTTTGCAAGTATTTAATTACCTATACTTAGAAAGCGTTGACTCACAATGGAAGAAAAGAACAAGGAAACTAACTAGTAAGTATGGTGTCACAAAGACGGAAAAATAATGAGCGTTAAGCAACACGTGAAAAACACAGAAATTAAAAATTGGATGAATTCGATGGAAAAGAAACAGAGTGTGAAATTATACCGAAAGTGGAAACGGCAGATCAGGAAGGAAGATTTCTTTGATAACTCAAGAGGCAGGGCCCCACCTTTTGAAGCTAGATTAGGGTCCCTTAGAACACGCAGATACATAAGAAATTTAGCAATGAAGATGACGCATGTGCTGTATGTGGCAACTCTAGTGAAACAATTGACCATATTAAACTCGGAAGTAATGGTATCCATCCGGAAGTTGATGCAGCCGCAGTCACTGTTTTTGAAGCTCTGGGGTTTAGAGATACCAGTGGCCGGGTGAATAAACTGGCAGTGGAAGCTAGCAAAAAGTGACTGGAAGATTGGAGGCTTAAAAGTGCAGTAATGACACAATGTTAGTAATGTAGAAACAAAAATTTAATAAATAGAATGATGATATAATTAACCAATCTAAAACAATAATTAAGATATAGGGAGAAAAATGAACATGATAGCTACTGCTACCACCCCGTTTCAAAGGGGACGCTCCTATATTCCATCCATTCATCGAGGCAACAAATTGGCAAAGAATAACATCATCTGGTAAAGAACATATCTGGCTATCAGGAACAATTGCTGGCATAAAGACATGGCTAGGGGTAGATTATTTAGGAAGAGGACACCAATACAGGCAAGAAAACAAGGATCTTGTTGAATGTCTCAGTGACGATATAAGCCAGTTTGGAGACGGGGCCGATATTATTCTGCTGGGGGCCAAATGCGACGGACAAATCACGTGGGAATTCGGCAACAGGCAGACGACCATTGACTACTGTCTAATGTCGCAAGGAATTTATAGCAAGGTCACAGAGATGGAAATAGACGAAGAAGGGGAGTGTAGTCTGGAAAGTGATAATAAACGTATTAGTCTGCGGATGGGGCCCTTGATCAAAAGAGATATGGAATTTAGACAAAATATAAACGCAGAATTAAACGACGATCAAATAGCGCAGATAGCAGCAGACTTAGGGGAAGCAATAGAGAAAAGCTCCATGGAAGACTGGGATTATGAACAGATAGAACTACTCATGAGGAGGAAAATTAAGGACTTTGAAGTAGCAAACCGCTGGAGTGGAAAGAGGAAGCCACGGAGTTGGTGGAATAAGGAAATAAGGGAAGCCATTAAACAACGACGGGCTGCTTCAAGGGAGCACCGAGAGACAAAGAAAGCACAAGTATCTCAGGAAGAAATCAATCAAAAATGGGAATCATATCGACAAAAGCAACTTGATGTACAGGCCCACATCCAAAGTAAAATAACGCAGTTCACCGATCGCTGGATGGCTGAAATACACGATGCCTCTAGAGGCAGGAAAAAGAAAATTCTGGAACCATCAGTTCAGTTCAGTTCAGGCGTTCAGTCGTGTCCGACTCTTCGTGACCCTATGGACCATGTCACGCCACGCTTTCCGGTCTCTCACTATCTTTTTAACATCACATAGCTTCATCTGCAATGCCTCGAGAATGCCATCTAACCATCGCGTTCGCTGCCTACCCCTTCTCCGGCGACCCTCAACCTTTCCCAACATCAAATCTTTCTCCAGCGACTCCTCTCTTCTCATCAGATGACCAAAGTAGCTGAGCTTTAACTTTAGAATTTGACCCTCCAATGAGCAGTCAGGGTTTATGGTCGACAATATCGACTGATTTGATCTTCTGGCAGTCCAAGGAACTCTTAAGAGTCTTCGCCAGCACCACAATTCAAACGCATCAATTCTTCGGCGGTCAGCCTTTTTCACAGTCCAACTCTCGCATCCATACATCACAACTGGAAAGACCATAGCACGGGTTATACGGATCTTGGTTGGCAGACTAATGTCTCTGCTCTTTACTAGGCGGTCAAGGCTAACCATTGCTCTCTTTCCCAGAAGCAGGCGTCTCCTAATTTCATGGCTGCAGTCTCCTTCCGAGGTAATCTTGGCGCCCAAGAACAGAAAATCTGTCACAGCTTCCACTTCTTGTCCATTGATGCTCCAGGACTTGATAGGGCAAGACGCCATGATCTTCGTCTTTTTAATGTTCAGTTTAAGCCCAAACTTCTCACTCTCTTCTTGTACGCGCATCAGAAGTCTCTTGAGTTCCACTTCACTTTCTGCCATTAAAGTGGTATCATCCGCATATCTAAGGTTGTTGATACGTTTTCCAGCAATCTTCACTCCAGCTGAAGACTCGTCCAGACCGGCCTTTCTCATGATGCACTCTGCATATATTAGAGCCTCAGCTGCACTGCTGCAGCTGAGGCTCTAAGGGAGCACTTCAGGTGAGGGTCAAAGGAAGTACCTTTGCAAGACAAACAGAACCACCTTTGCAGGCTGCGAGGTTCGAAACTGGGTTTGGGCCCACTGCGGAGGAGGGGCGCGCAGCGGGGTTTACGGAGCTTCTCCCAAACGCACACCCCTGTAAAAGCCGAGCACCAGGCCGGGGGACGCTTGTACCCATTTTTACCGGTGGGTGTCCGGCGGTGGGTTTCGAACTGACCACCTATATATATGGAACCATATAAGCTGGCTAAGTAAAGAGAATCAAAGAAAGCAGCACCGGATTCAAGATAACGAGGGAAATTGTTTAAAGGGAGACAACACAGTAAACTACGTTACATCAGTTATAGCCGAGTAATTTAAGAGCGAGGATATTGTATTCTCCGCAAATCAGAAAGCAACACAAGATAGCAGAATACAAAGCAGCTTTCAACTGAAAATTAGAAAAAAGGCAGAAAAAAATATTCCTAAAAACACATCTACAGGAATAGATGGAATTCCGATCAAGCTGATTAATGAACTTGGTCCAAGAAGTAAAGAAACGTTGTTAAAAGTTTTGGAAACAGTCATAACGAATAATCACTTTCCGGACAGCTGGCGGCAGAGTAAAATGAATTTGATTTATAAAGGAAAAGGAGAAAGGATGCGCATAAATTCCTAAATGCCTATTACCACAACATCTGTTATGTACAGGTTGGTCATGCAGGCGGTGAAATTAAAGGTGCAAGCATGGGTAGAAAGTAACATGATAATCGAAGAACTTTAGAACGGCTTTAGAAATGGTAGGCGCTTAGATGATAGCCTGATCGTGCTTAACCAGTGCATCGAAATATCTATAGTGGAAAATAGACCTTTGTATTTAGCCTTCCTGGACATAAACGGGGTGTACGACAACATAAACAGGGAACATTTATGGAACATGTTAAAAGAAGAAGGTGTCGTGTATGAGATAACAGAGTTCCTACATGAAATATACCGGGATAACAAAGTAGAAATTACGTGGGAAGGGATAAGAAGTACGGAGGATGTCAAAGTATGCAAAGGATTAAGACAACGTTGTCCTCTATCACCGCTGCTGTTCATGCTTTATATGATAAACGTGGAACGGGCGATACAAGAAAGTAACCGAGGTTTTAACCTGTCATATAGATTAGGTGGAAAGGCGGTAGAGCAGAGCCTCCCCGGTTTGATGTATGCAGACGATATCGTGCTGCTAGCTGACAGTCTGGAAGAATTGCAAACTCTAGTTAAGTATTGCGGAGAAGAAAGGGACACTATAGGCTTCAGGTTTAGAGCAGTTAATTCGGGTCTGATGATTTTCAACGGCTCAACTGTTCAGGGTCTTAAAATACAAGGCCACGAAATACCCAGAGTAGCAGAATACAAATATCTCGGTGTATGGGCAAACGAAGGATTGGCAGATATTGGAAAGCAGTCGCTTAAGGCCAAAGGGCGAAGAAATGTCGGGATAATGAAGCATAGGGCATTGTGGAGATACAACAGATATGCGGTTTTGAAAGGTATTTGGAAAAGAATTATGGCGCCCGGGCTTATTTTAGGAAATGCGGTTTTGTGTTGAAAATCAGAGGCACAGTCGACATTACAAATAAATCAGAGAGCCGTTGGACGATTAGCAGTAGGGGCCCACGGCAAAACTACAAATGAGGCGGTACAGGGAGATATGGGCTGGGCATCTTTCGAAGTACGGGAAGCTCAGAGTAAAATATTATATGAGGAACGCCTGAGGAAATTGGACAGTAACAGATGGGCAGCTAAAGTAATTAAATACCTGTACTTAAAAAGCGTGGACTCACAATGGAGAAAAAGAACTAGGAAACTAACCAGTAAGTATGCTGGTCACAAGGACAAAGAAATAAAGAGCATTAAGCAATAGATGAAAAACACAGAAGGTAAAAATTGGATAAATTCGATGGAAAGGGAACAGAGTGTAGAATTATACCGAAAGTGGAAAACCCAGGTCAGGAAGGAAGATTTCTTTGATAACTAAAGAGGCAGTGCCCTACTTTTTGAAGCTAGATCAGGGTACCTTAGAACACGCAGCTACAAAAAGAAATTTAACAATGAAGATGACGCATGTGCTGTATCAGGTAATACCAGTGAAAATATTGACCATATTATACTAGAATGTAATGGTATTCATCCGGAAGTTGATGCAGCCGCAGTCACTGTTCCTGAAGCTCTGGGATTTAGAGATACCAGTGGCTGGGTGAATTAACTGGCGGTGAAATCTAGCAAAAAACGACTGGAAGATTGCTGGCGTAAAAGCAAAATAGTGACATAATGTTAGTTATGTAGAAACAAAACTTTATTAAATAGAATGATGGTATAGTTAACTAATATAAAACAATAATTAAGATATAAGGAGAAAAATGAGCATGATAGCTACTGCTACCACCCCGTTTCAAAGGGGACGCTCCTATATTCCATCCATCCATTAATCGAGGCAACAAATTGGCAAAGAATAAAATCATCTGGTAAAGAACATATCAGGGTATCAGGAACAATTGCCGGCATAAGGACATGGCTAGGGGTAGATTATTTAGGAACAGGACACCAATGCAGGCAAGAAAACAAGGATCTTGTTGAATGTCTCAGTGACGATATAAGCCCGTTTGGAGACGGGGCCGATATTATTCTGCTGGGGGACATGAACGGCCACATCGACGATCTGGATGGATACACGGATTGTAACGGCAACCTAATGCTAGATTTCTGTTAGCGACACAACCTAGTTATAGTAAATAGAGAAACAAATGCGAATTACAAATCACGTGGGAATTCCGCAACAGGCAGACGACCATTGACTACTAAAGTCTCAAGAAATTTATAGCAAGGTCACAAAGATGCAAATAGACGAAGAAGAGGAGTGGAGTCTGGGAAGTGATCATAAACGTATTAGTCTGCAGATGGGGCCCTTGATAAAAAGAGAAATGAAACTTAGACAAAAAGTAACCTGAAATTCAAATGACGGTGAAATAGCGCAGATAGCAGCAGACATAGAGGAAGCAATAGAAAAAAGCCCCTTGGAAGACTGGGATTATGAAGAGGTGGAACTACTCATACGGAGGAAAATTAAGGACTTAAAGTAGCAAACCGCTGGAATAGAAAAAGGAAGCCATGGAACTGGTGGAATAAAGAAATAAGGGAAGCCATTGAACAACGACGGGCTGCTTCAAGGGAACACTGAGAGGCAAAGAAAGCACAGGTATCTCAGGAGGAAATCGACCAAAAATGGGAATCATATCGACAAAACAAAGTTGATGGCGAGGCCCTCATCCAAACTAAAATAAAGCAGTCCACCCATCGCTGGATGGCTGACATACACGAGGCCTCTAGAGGCGGAACAAGAAAATTCTTGAACCATATAAGCTGGCTAAGTAAAGAGAATCAAAGAAATCAGGGCCGGATTCAAGATAACGAGGGAAATTGTTTAAAGGGAGACAACGCAGTAAACTATACATTACATCAGATATAGCCCAGTCATTTAGGAGCGACGATAGGGTAATCTCCGAAAATCAGGAAGCAACACAAGATAGCTGAATACAAAGCAGCTTAGAACTGACCAATCTAAACTGGAAAAAGGCAGAAAAAAAATATTCCTAAAAACACATCTACAGGAATAGATAGAATTCCGATCAAGCTGAGTAATGAACTTGGTCCAAGAAGTAAGGAAACGTTGTTAAAAGCTTTGGAAACATTCATAACGAATAATCACTTTCCGGACAGCTG
>JAJIZL010039229.1:0-10517 GCA_023969395.1 Amblyomma maculatum
TCGATCCTTTTGTCCTCTTGCGATATTTCTAGCTGCTGAGAGATAGCTTTTTCATTCTCAGTGGAACCGTGTCTACGGTAAAAGTGCGCGAAAGGCTGGCGCTCTGTACGCGGTGGACTCGCTTTATTTTTCGATGACAGGAAAGCGGCGGCAGCGTTACAGGCGCTATCTCGAACCGGGAACAAGTGTTGAAGTCCCTAGACAGACTGTCGCCAATGCAAGCAAAAGAGCCAAAAAGACTTCAGCTGTTGTTCAGGTAGGTGTGCTTTATCCTGTTAATGATGTAAGATCTCAGCAAGATTTTTTTTCCTTGGAGTTATAATTTAAACACATGGATTGGCATCGCAATTACTGCAGAGGCGCCGATTTAATATATAAGCGGGCACGGTGAGGCCGCCACCCTTACAAATGTCCCAATTTTAGAACCAGGTTGCAGTTTATTTTTCTGGGCAATAAAATCCATGAAATGTGTGGTTGCTGTAATTCGCTGCAAAGAATGGAAATTGCAATGCTTACGGAGAAAACGGCAAGCTGCATTATGTTTATTTTCATTTGCAGGACAACCAGCATGCAGGTACAGATGAATCCGCAAGTGTTCATGCAGAGGAGGCGCTGGTTCATGTCACTGAAGGCTCAAGTCCAAGTAGTACAGAGACACAAGGTGATGCTGAAATGCAGCCTGCGTATGCAGATGACACTGCCGACTCGTACAGTAGTGACCATGAGTCTCAAGCACACTACAACTCTGACGAAGAGTCTGCGGCATGCAATGCCAATGAAAGCATGGAACAGGATGATGAGAATGTTGAAGATGAAGCTGAACAGCAACACTTTTGTAATGATTTCGACACCTACATTGGGAACCTTTTAAAGGAAACATTGCCACATCAGCCAACTACTAAAGCACAAGCACTGCTGTTGATTTTGTCTAACATTGTCACGGCAGGGCTTACTTGGTCGCAAGTAAAAGGTCTTCTCATACTTTTGAACGCCCTCTTTGGAAAAGAAGTTGTGCCACCTACCCGTATATGCTGAGAAAGTTATGGAAAGACAAAAAAAGGCACTGAGGCTACACTTATTCTGTCAGCGCTGCCATGAGTATCATGGAAGCACTCATGAAATGTCCAGCAGCAGTGAGGTCACTTGTGGCAACTGTCACATCAAAACTACTCTAAAAAATTTAATAGGAGTTGGAAGCTTCTTTGTGATTTTCGACCTCAAGCAACAGTTATCAGATTTGATCAGTCGTTCTTGCTCAGTTCTTTTTCAAAATCTTCAGAATTTGTCTACAGTTATCCGGGAGCTAGGAATATACAGAGATATTACTGCTGGTGACCTGTACAGGAGTATTCGCCGTCAACTCAGCATGACATGGAGTGACATCACTCTTACTTTCAACACTGATGGAGCACCTGTTTTTGAGTCATCAAAAAGCTCCATCTGGCCCATTCAAGTGATGGTGAATGAGCTCCCCTTCGAGCTTCGGTGGCGAAATGTGACCCTCACGGGACTTTGGTTCGCAAAGGAACATCCACCAATGCACATTTTTATGCTGAAGTTTGTTGAGGAACTGCAAAATATTGGCACATTTGTGTGGTCCCATGCAGGCACCATCGTAAAGTCTTCAGTCCATGCGATTCTGTGCTGTGTGGATTCACCGGCAAGGGCATCGATCCTCAACATGAAACAATTTAATGGTTATTATGGGTGCAGCTGGTGCCTTGAGGAAGGTACATGTGTCGATGGTAAGTTTCATTCATTATTATACTTCATAAGGGCGTTTCATTTTCAATGGCTCCACAGTAATAACAACAATTTGGTGTCATAATGACACTATGAAGCTGCAAACTTATTGGTAAGCAAAAGCAACACAGCAATAAACACTGATATACCAAATAAACCAACCCAATGTATGCCTTCCTACTAACTGTTAGGTACATATAAGTGCAGGAAGTTTATTTTAATTGCATGCTTTTTGAACATAATCAGACGGTGAGGATGAATTCGACGGTTGAAGAGTCAAAATGCACTGCTATATTTCAGGAGTGAAAATCGTAATTTTGCTGTAAAAGAACTGCAGACTGGGCTAGTTGGTGTTGCTTCATAACAGCGCAGAACAGACACAGACCAAGAAAGAGACAAGCACACGAACCAGCACTAATTTTGCTGCCATTTTCCGAACACTTGTAAAGATTGGAGCCGTGCCTGCTGAAGGATGAACGTTTATTGCTACCTTTCTGTGAGGACGTAGCGGTCTGCTTAAAATGACCATTAGCCATGCAGTTTCATGTCTTGGGTTTGGTAGTACAACTGGCTGTACCTGGCATGGCACTCTGCTTCCATCAGAGCAGACAAAATTCTCGCATAGTATTCCAAAGTGCAGCTATCATGGGCCTGTTGCTGTGTTGTTTGATGGTGAGGGGATAATAGTCACAGTGCATGCGGAGGAAACCACAGGAGTAGGGTACAATGTTAGCATAGGAAAAAAATCGGGGCATTGCATGAGTAGGGAAGAGCAGTGGCGACTCCTAGTTCCCTTGTGTGCAGCCAAAGCCATGACTCAGCATTTGTCTATAGTATTTATGGTTTGAACACAACACTTGAACTCAAATATCACATTGTAGAGAAGCATAGTCATTGACTAGTGTTTTTTTTATTACCTTTATCTTTATTGTGCTACTCTGGGATGTTTTAACAATTTTAGTGATATGTTCTGTGTTAAAAGTTTTTAGTTTAGGGGAAGCCATAGAATGTGCATTTGTGTTACTTTGTTGAACGGCAGTTTTTGATATTTGACCATACGAAACCATCCAGAGGCAATAAAATTTTAGCTTGTAATCTGGCCTGATGCTTAGCTTAAAATTTTACTTTTGTAACCCCAAAATCTTCAATGGTGGCCTACTTTGTATCATGAGGAATGCTGCATGGCGGTTAGTGCAGACTTGGGTTGTATCTGATTGTAGTAGATGGTAATGTAGCATGTTTTCAATTTTTACAGGCACAGTCAAGTACCTTTACAATGGCCAGCTAGCCTGTGAACGCACGCATAGGGGTGTGCTTCAAGCAATGCGAAATGCAGCACAGTCTGAAGACACCTTTGAAGGCTTCAAGGGGCCATCCCCAGTGTTTAAACTGAAAGGCCTTGACCTCGTATGGGGTCTACCTCCAGACTATATGCACTGTGTACTGGAGGGCGTTACAAAACAGCTGGCTGACCTGTGGCTGTCAGTTACAGGATCACAGTTCTACATCGGGCGACACATCAGACTTTTGGACTCTAGACTACGTGCCATTAAGCCTCCCATAACCTTTTCTAGAACCGGACGACCCCTCTCGGAGCGTGCATATTGGAAGGCAACTGAGTGGCGGTACTGGCTCTTGTTTTATAGTGCCCCTTGCCTATCAGGGCTCTTTCCTCGGGCCTACCTTGTGCATTTTGGACTCCTTGTGAAGGCAGTGTTTTTGTTGCTGAAGGACACTGTGAGTGAAAGTCACATTTGTGCAGCTGAAAAATTATTGTTCTCGTTTGTGCAACAGATGGCTCGGCTGTACACTCAAACAGCGATGATGTTCAATGTTCACCAGCTGCTGCATCTGCCTAAGGCAACGCGCATGTTTGGCCCACTGTGGGGCACATCAACTTTTGCTTTTGAGGATGGAGTTGGCCGTGCACTGCGGCTTGTGTCAGCAGCCAAGCTTGTTCCTATTCAGGTGGCTGAACGATGCATTATGCATCAAACATATCGAGATTTGGACAGCCAGTTGGAACTTCCTGCTCATTTGGCTTGCGCCAAGAAAAATATTGTTGCTCAGTGTAAAAGGACCTATCAGACATGTGCTCTCGGTATACCGCATTCTATTTCTTTTTCTGAACACCTTGGAAATATTTTCAACTTAAAATTTGGCTGTATACTACAAATGTCAAGGTACTTTCGCGCTCAAACTGGCAGCATTATTGTGCACAGTTCCGATTATTCGACACCAAAGAAGACCTGCTCATGCTATGTCAAAATGATAGATGGGTTTTATTGTTGTATACTTGGAATTTATGTAATCGGGGGCTCTGTGTATTTACACACTCAAAGATTACTTGCCACACCACTAGTGTTTGATGTGCCTCATATCGTGCAATGTCAACATCCACCTGCTGCTCAAAATAATTCTCTGTATTGTTCTGATGATGTGGCTGTGCAGTGTGTGTTTTTTTATGTGGATAATGTTCCGTACTTGTGTGAGGTGCCTAATCAGAAAGAAAGGGACTGATACTGGAGTAATGCATATTTTGTTTATTTTATGGGGTTTGCTGTGCCAAAGTGACCTGGGATATCAGGTGTGAAAGAAGTGAACAAGGGTTTATGGGGAGTCTCAGTTTGCAAGCCGAGCCAAGGTTTCAACAGGGTGTTGACAAGTTCCTTTGTCGAAACTCGAAACATGGCATGGCTTGTCAACTGAAGCTCCCCATCAACCTGTGCTCATTTCTGTTTTGTACTGTATAGCCATCTTCCTCTTGTTCTACCTTGAGATATGAGAGACGTTTAGTTTGGTTTGTGGAGTACACAACGTCCCAAAGCGACTCAGGCTATGAGAGACGACGTAGTGGAGGGCTCAGGAAATTTCGACCACCTGGGATTCGTTAGCGTGCCCTGACATCGCACAGCACACAGGCACCATGTTTTTTCACCTCCATCGAAAAGCGGCCACTGCGGCCGGGCCCGCATCCTTGGGCACAGTAGTTGAGCACCCTAACCACTGCACCACCACGGCGGGATAGGATATGAAAGACATTGTAGTTGTGGGCTGCAGATATTTTCGATCAAATGCGAATTTGTAACATGTGCTGGCATTGCACAATTCATGAGTTCAAATAATGTAAAAATGCTGTTGTGCCATAGGCTGACATGAAATTCTCTGCCGAAACTTAAATGACATGCCTTTTTGCATTCTCATAAGATGATTATGCTTTTCTCTTGTTTCTTTAGTGTTTGAAATGTTTGCTGCATTTAGCATAATGCTAGTTGTAGTAGTAGTATAAAACATTTATTTGGGCTACATAAGTTAAGTGGTGAAGTGTGAGGTTGGTCGGGTCCTCAGTCCAGGACTCCGCTGACTGCTGCCGCTGCCCAAGCTCTCGCTAGCAAGATTCTTTGTGTCGCTAGGTCGGAGCTATACAGGGCCACCTCCTAATCTGCCCACGTTGGGTTTTCTTTGCGAGGTATGGCTTGGTTTTCTTGGCAAGCCCATACCATATGGTAAAGGTCTGCTTTCTGGCCGCAAAATGTGCATTCAAGTGACAAAGTACCCGGACTAATTTTGTGCAGTCTAGCTGGGCTATTTTAGGACGTTTGTAAATTCCTTAGGTGACACTCCTCTGATTTATCGAGTCCTTTAGCAGGTGCTGGGCACGTTTGGCTCGCTAAGTGGACATGTTGCAGTATTTTGATATGTGGTCATGTGGGTGGAGGGATGAGGGATCTCGTGAGAAGAATGCTCGGGCTGTGGCATGTGCACACTCGTTTCCCTGTACCCCTTGTTGACCAGGTACCCATATTAATTAATACTTTGTCTCAGGCCTGGTGTTTGGCTCGAGATAGAATTTCACAGGCCATGGGAGCAACCTGGCCTTAGAGGTGGTTTCTGTAGGTTGTTTTGGAGTCTGTGACGATGTATATAGAATTGGTATGTTTTGCAGCTAATGCAATCACTATCTCCTCCATTTGTGTGGGCCCATTTATTCTAACCTCCTTCATATATGTGAAAAAAACAGAGTGAGGAAATGGGCCTCGGCATAATCTGATTCTATTTAGGTTTTGGGGATACCTTGTCGAGCTGCAAAAACTAATTCCCCACCATATGAGAGGTTCCTTTCTTCTGACATGATCTACACTTGCTTGAGAAGGGCTTTTAATTGTTTTCTTTAAAATGTGTTGCCCTGTGGCAGTGAGCAACCTAAACGAATATGTAACTGGAACACCAGTTAGCAGGAAAACCTTCCTTTTCAACCTTCATCACTATCACCCTATAGCTCTCAAACAGGCCATCATCCTGCAGATTTAGAAGAGAGACATGTCAAGAGTAAGAAGAGGTTGGAGCCACATAGCGGCTCTGCAGTGGCTACTCTTTTTTTTACCAATTTATAAGAACCACCTGGTCTGACTATATCTGAGTGTGTTAAGGCCGGGTATTGCCCCTGTGTTCTGTGTACTGCAAAATGCATCAATTTCACACTATGATCGCATCTTGTTCATTTTTAGTTATCTGTAGTCAAAATGAAATGGGCTATATTGAAGTATAGAAGTGCAGATGGGAATGGGGGAGGGTGTTGCATGTTCATTCCGCCCAGGGCCCCATTTTTATTATTATAGCCCTGCAGTAGTTATCCCAGTGTGTATGTTGTCGATCACGCGGTAAAATTTCAATGATATATGTACAGTTTGGCTTCGCGCGCGGAGTCGCCCAGTGTCACGTACGTGATTAACTTGAAGTACAGGTGTACATGCGCGCACTCGCCTTTCCGGATTGTCTTCAAAGGGCGCTGTTTCGGAAACGACGTCTGCTATACAGCTCGATCGCTTAATTCGCGTACTAGCGCAGCCCATTTCCGACGTGGACGATTAACAATAACGGCTGTGGTTTAAGGTATATGTCGGACGGAACCGTGGTACTTTCGATCGGGAACGACTATAGGGAAAACCCAAGTTTACATTTTACAATTAAGTGTGCGCTGAGGCTATCTTCCCGCTTACTGTCCGGAAAGGGGCGATTGACGTTCGAGTGCGTGAAAAACAGCATGCCTTTCGGTTATACACTTCTTGCCACAAGTCGCTGGGCTGCAGCGTTGAACTGCAAATTTACTCCTATTTTCGTGCAAATTGGCAATTTGCACGAAGTCCGGCGCCGCATAGCTTCTGCTCCTCCCGGTCCGAAACGGCACGCGTAGCAAGCGGCTTTACGATATATATATATTTAAGCCCATACTGACGTCCGTTGTACGTGCCTTTCCGAGAATCAGTTATGTCTTCAGACACTTTGTTAATCTATACGCACATGAGCAGCAATGTTTACCTCACACGTAAATATGTAAATATGCTAGTGCACGTCCGTGTCATATATACGCGCACTCAGGACACGTTTCACATGATTTCGGGCCAAATTCAGTCAATATGAGAGCCTGCAGTTAATCTGTTACAGCATTAGGGAATGTCTCCTATACAAACTAGCAGATATATGCACGAATCCGCACAATTAGACTTCTTGCTAGCAGTATACATGTTATTTCCGCGTCAGAGTGGATACACAAGTGTGGGGCTGACGGAGCCATTTAGAGCCTCAAAGCTGCGCCCACAGGCAGACCGAGCTGCAAGCAGGTTTCTGCAGGATTCCGTCAAAGACACGCCAATAAGAACAGGGCTGCCAACAGACTCCTTCAGCCCCTTCAGACTCACGCCAGTAAGAGCAGAGCTGCAAGTGCGGATTCCTTCAGAACTCTCACAGTCGCGCCGATGCAAACAGGATTGCCCGTAGCGAGGCTGACGGCACCTTCAGAACAGCAGCGATGCGATCAGGCTCACCTTCAGAGTCATTCAAGCGCATGTAGAGGTGCATTCAAGAGCATTCAAAAAACCTACTGGCGCCCTGAAGAATCTTGTTGGTGCCTTCAGAATTCTTTCGGCCTGTCATTCTGCTTGGGCTGAAAAAAATAGAACGATTTGTTTAGTGTGCTCGGACAATTTGGGTACATGCTGCTCAAAGACAAAAAAGTTCTCAAGGCTGCTCTGCATTGGCTAAGCAAGGGTATTTTTTATCTATTAAATCAGACATGTGATGCACATGGTTTCAATATTATACATATACACCCAGCCAATTTTCTAAGAGTGCCACGTGAACATTGTCGAAACTTTTATGCATATGCATATAAAATGAGGCAGCAAAACAGGTATGAATATGTGCAGAGTAGCTTAATATGAAAGGGAACGATTAGTTTGCACAAATCAGTTATTCGTTATTTATCTATTACAGTAAAAACTTACAAACATATTACATGGCAAGAAAAATTCTATATTGGGTGTGAGCTTCATCACTGGAGCAAATGGCGTTAGTATGGACCTAGAGGAGCAAGTAGGATCACGTGACTCCTCTTGTTGCTGCTGAAGCAAGTGCTCGGTTCAATTTGTGTGTTTTAAAACGCTGTTGCAGTTTTGCTTTTTAGCGAGTGCCAGCATAGTACACTTACATTCTGCGTTGCTGCTAAGTTTGCTGGAGTTTACTCCAACTATTGCCATATTCTGTTACTTCTTTGCACCTCGATGCCGGATATGAATGACAGGACATTGTGTAAGGGTTAACAGAACTACTCTGTGCGCAAAACACAGACAGTGGCCCAAAGTCCAAGGGGCAATTACTGCAGCAAGTGCACAAACATTTGCTATGTGGAACACGTCTTCATCATCATCATCATCAGCCTGATTATACCCACTGCAGGACGAAGGCCTCTCCCATATTTCTCCACTTAACCCGGTTCTGTGCTAGCTGCATCCACTTGACCCCTGCGAACTTTTTAATCTCATCCGCCCACCTAACTTTCTGCCTCCCCCTGCTACGCTTTCCTTCCCTTGGAATCCAGTTTGTTACCCTAAGCGACCATCGGTTATCCTCTCTTCGCACTACATGTCCTGCCCATGTCCATTTCTTCTTCTTAATTTCCACTAGAATGTCGGTAACTTGAGTTATTTCTCTGACCCACTCTGCACGCTTTCTATCTCTTAATGTTACCCCTACCATTTTTCGTTCCATAGCCCTCTGGGTTGTCCTCAACTTAAGTAGAACTCTCTTGGTTAGCCTCCACGTTTCAGCCCCATAGGTGAGTACAGGCAAGATGCAACTGTTGTATACTTTCCTCTTGAGCGATACCGGTAAGCTGCTAGTCATAATCTGCGAGTGCTTGCCAAACGCGCTCCATCCCAATCTTATTCTTCTTGATATTTCCTTTTCATGGTCCGGATCTGCGGTTACTATCTGTCCTAAGTAGACATATTCGCCTACTATTTCCAGTATTTCGCTACCTAATGTAAACTGCTGTTCCTTCCCGAGGCTGTTGAACATCACCTTAGTCTTCTGCATATTGATTTTCAAGCCTACCTTTCTACTTTTTCTGTCTAGGTCATCAATCATTACTTGCAGTTCATCCCCCGAGTTGCTTAGCAAGGCAATGTCATCAGCAAATCGCAGATTTCGTCTTCATAGCTGCATTTAAAATATTTCTCCATGTTGCCCCCATTCTCTAACTTGTCTTCTTTGTTGCATTCAAGGGAACAGTCAAATAGCGCCGCTTCAACTGGCACTTTCCAAAGGCGCTCTGCATTTGACAGGTACCTGGCAGTTCTGCTCCTCTCACAGAGAAATCTTATTACCGAGATTCACCAACAGCTCATCCATGACTGGTTGTGTGCCAGCTTTAGCTTTTTCCATAAAAGCAACAAGGCTGCATGCAGCCAGTGCACATAATCGTTTAGTTAAAGCTCGCCGAATAACTTTTTGACAGCTCGCTCACTCGGTGAAGTGCTTTCTTGCCAAATAAGTGGGCCTAATACTTCAAGTTAAGCTTAAATAAGCCCTGACAGAAATGTATAATGAATAAATAAATGCATTGAAAACACGCAACTAAAAAGCCTAGGAAATCATCCAGCAGCAGCAGCTAAACGCGTGTTAATCCACCCAGTGCATCAAGCGGCCGTTGCCGAGAGGTGGCGGCTCGATATGTCCTCACGCCCAAAAGCTAGCAAACAGGGAAAAGTCAGCTTGTCACGCATAATATGGAGTAATCATTTACTGAATGCTCGAATTTTGTTCTGTTTCATGCTGAGCGACCCTGTACATATATTCACATAAAGTGGTCGCAGCTAGCTGCATCCATCACTGCTCTGCTTCGCCACAGAGCACTATATGTCCACTTGCTCAATGTTCATGTGATGCTGTTAAAGAATTGGTTGGTTGTGCAGGCTGATTTGCACATAAAGGGAAACTCTGAGTGCATTACATCTCAAAGCTACAAGGTATGGAATTAAGAGTCGGCAGCACCTCGTGCAAGCACAGACGCTCAAAGTAGGGTAGCCACCCTACTCGAGGGGCGGTGTATACACCGCATAATCTGCTACAGCAGCGCACACTGGCTGGGTAGGGTGCTGCTCACATGGTAATTGCATTGTTTTCATAGTTGTATGATGCCAAAGTCTGAATGCTCATTAGCAATAATGGGGTCGTACCCCGAGCTTCAATTTAGAGCATGCTTCATTTTCTCTTCATTCGAAAGGCCAGGGCACTGACTGTGTGCAGCTATATTTGTGCACTCTCTCGGCTACTGCAATACTACGCCATGACTAGAAAGAGACACCAAAATGTGTGTACAATGTGCTCACTCTTCTTCCGACAAAAAAAAACACTACAGCAGCAAAATGGTCCATACAGCTAAAATTCTTGGAAAGCAGTTTGTGCGCACTCGCAAGCTCTGTTTTGCTTTCAAG